>CM060180.1:38212842-38396095 GCA_030549775.1 Tamarix chinensis | reverse complement strand
AACCCTAGAAAATAATAGCAACAATAACAAAGGCATGCCCTAAAGTTTAGCATAATTTAGAAATATATATATATATATTTGGAACCAAGGATACTTATTCGGCATCGCACGAGACAAAGATGAGGGAACCATAACACAACGAAATAAAGCATGTAGATTCTAAATATATAAGAGTATATTTATGTATTTTTCGAAAAATAGATGTATGATAATGGAAAACAAACACTTGCTTTCAAGACAAAAAACTTATAGAATCCACCTACAGAATAACTAATCATAAGATAATCCAGAAGTAAAATATTGTAATCCTTATCTTATACTTACTACTTTGTACAACAAACTTCTATTCTTCCTCTACTTTATTATTGTAAATATAATAGAACACATCTCATCCTGGCTGTGAGATTCTCTCATATTACATGATTTAAAGCCAATTAATCCCCCTTCCATCGTCTATAGCCTATAACCACCGATTCTTCTGCAAACTTTGACACCTACTCAACCATGACCTCCTCTTTCCATCTCTTCATGCATTCAAGATATCCAACATCAAAACCTATGCTCCCATTACCCTTGATTTCAAATACTCCAATTACAACAAATGGTATGAACTTTTTCTTATTACCGTCGGCAAATTTTCCCTCAATGGCCACATTGATGGCACCTCCTCCTCTCCCACCTCTAACGATGGTGTCTAGCAAAGTTCGGGTTGCATCATACTCTCCTATCTCTATGGCTCCATCTCCTTTGACATCTTCAATATTGTCATGAAACCTAATGCTACTTCTCTCACCATCAGGGTCTCCGTAAAAACCTTATTTCTTGATAACAATAAGAGTTGTGCAATTCGATTGAAGGCTACATTTTGTGGTCTCTCCCAAGGCCATCTCTCCATCTCCGATTACTTTCGTCGGTATAAAATCTTGCTGATAACCTTGTGGATGTCAACCAGCCAATCTACGATGAAACTCTGGTCCTTCAGACCCTTCATGGTATTAACAACAAAATTTCCACAATTGCTTCCATCATCCTCCTTTAATCCCCATTTCCCTCTTTTATTGTCACACGTTCCATCCTCCTCCTTAAAGAATCTTATCGCACATCCACCCTTGGCTCCTCTAACGACACATCGCTTTTCGCCTCCTCTTTCAATGCTTCCTCGCACCACCACAAAATCTTCTAATCAAATGGAAGCCTTCTAACCAACATAGTCACCAATCACCAACAGAGGTGACAATCATTCTAGAAATCACCGACACCAATATCCTTCAAATTGGTATCCCTACTACCCGTATCCCCCTCTTGCACACTAGCCCCAACCTTGGCTTTTACCCACTATTAGACCTGGTTTTCTCGGCCTAAGACCACAAACCATGCCTACTGGCCCACAATCTCACAATCCAAATCTAGGACAAGCCATGTTCACCAACTTCCCTCTATAGAATTCTCCTATCACAGGTTGCCTTCAATGGACCTCCCCTCAATCACCCTCTTGGGACTCAACAACTCTTGTCAATGCCCTTGATCAGATAACTATATGTCCTCCCTTGATTATGCTTTGTACATAAACTCTGGTGCATCCGAGTATATGACATCCCACACTAGTAACCTCTCAACTATTTTTCTTCCTCAAATTAATTCGTCAAAGCATATTATTGTTGGTAATGACTCCTTATTACCCATATCACATATTGGTCACTCCAACTTTTGTCCTTCTCAATCCCTACAATTGCATAATGTGCTTGTTACTCTTAAACTTATTAAAAATCTTATATCTGTCCAACAATTCACCATAGATAATTATCGTTCCATTGAATTTGAACCATTTGATTTTTCTTTGAAGGATCTTCAAACTCACAAAGTACTTTTGAGGAGTGATAGTTCCGACAATCTCTATCCGTTTCATCCACACATTGCATCTACATCCTCACTTGCTCTCAACGCAACTATTACCCCATCCTCTAAATGTTGGCAAACTGTCTTGGTCATCCCGAAGCTCATGTCTTCACAAAATTAGTCAACTCCAACGCTATTCGTTGCAATAAACATATGCCAGGTCCCATTTGTATTGCTTTCTAAATCAGCAAACATACCCATTCCCCATTTCATCCATCTACGTCCCAAACTCAATCACCCTTTGAATTACTATGTTGTAATCTATAGATTTCTCTCATTCTTATTGTTTCTAGCTTCAAATATTACCTCGTTGTGTTGGATGATTACACACATTATATATAGGTTTTCCATTACAATTTAAATAAAAAACTTCTACTCACCCACAACAATTTTATGCTTATATCACTACTCACTTTAAATATCAATTCAAAACATCCAATGCGATAATGACAAAGAATTCAATACAACTACTCTACAACAATTTTCAAAACTTCATGCCATTTATCTTTGTTACTCTTATCCCTACACCTGTCAATAAAACGATAAAATTGGTTATATGCTACTAACTCTCAATAACATTATCCAAACATGTCTATTTCAAGCACACATACCCCCTACTTATTTGGGCCGAAGCCTTACACACTGCAACTCGCCTTCACAATATTTTACCTACCGCAACCCTCTCTTCTATACCCCCCATCAAGCTCTCTACCACTACACTCCCTCTTACTCATATTTACATGTATTTGGATGCCTTTGCTTTCCAAATCTATCCGCCACCACACCATATAAATTTGCCCCTCATTCCATGCCATGTGTATTCCTTAGTCATGCAGCTAACCACAAAGGTTATAGATGTCTTAACTTTACCACTAACAAAATAATCATCTCCCGTCGTGAAACCTCTGATGAAGCCTCATTTCTGTTCGCCCATACCACACAACACAACCCCCTAACATCGGCCCGATGAAATTTCCACACATCACCGTCCATATTCAGCCTAAAACTAAATTTATATAACAATATTGGATTTACTACTAATTTGCAACATACCAGATGACAGTCAAACAACATTATGCTTCCGGTTTCTTATGAAATCACCTTCTGTTGTTCAAACAATAATGTCCCAACAATTGTTCGTTAATTATGTCATCCTAAGCCGTTTTGGTCCGCTGCTAACATTATTAGTACAGGTGCATTAGCTTTGAGGAGCTGCATGATTGAGTGTGAGATGAATTAAGAAAAAAAAAATGGCTTGAGGGAACTATCACGTAGATAAGGACATATTTCTACGTAGGATATTTCGAGTAGAGCCAATAAAGAGTAGGTTTGGAGGTCGGTCTTTATCAGATTGGTAAAGCCGGCTTTTTCCGAATCACGTCTCTTCCGTTTCAAGATTTTTTACGCACATGATCCAACAACTATCAATATTTGTACAGCTACATGCTTTCTTCGACATTTGGGTATGACCTCCGTACGTAGTTCATCCCATATGCAGTGCTCATAATCCATATCTTAGATAACAAATCAAAACATAATAAAATAGAAATATAAATGGTTTCACTACTTAATGATCTCATACAAATGTTTTGATACCAAGGAGGGTTGCGTCAGCACCCTCTACACTCCACAAAATCAAACTGTCATCGAGTGCCGGCGACCGTAGTTGTTTATTTTATTACTTTATCCAAAAATTAATGCCTATTATTATTATATTATTTTTTTATCTGAAAATTTATATATGTACAATTTAGATCCAAAACCTTTTGCAATACAAACCTTTTGGAAATTTCTCCACAAAGAAGAAGCCGATGGCCATCGATCCGTGACCACAAAGCATCGTCGGCAAGAAAAGTCAACCAAGGGCAACAGTCAAAGGCAATGAGCCAAGGGATTGTCGGATTGGGAAACAACCAAGGCCGTTAGCCAGGATCATAGATTCATAGACCAAGGATCACCGACTAGGGGATTAGGTCAGTGGTCGTAAGCCAAAGGGTTGTGTACCAAGGAGGCAACTAGCAGGGGCATCGGTCATAGCTGTCATCAAAGACACAAGTAAAGTGTGATTGCAAAAGACGTTAGCTAGGGGCGTCAACAAGGACATAAGCAAAGTATGATCACTAGGATGACAACCAAGGGGTATGTTCAAGAACCATTAGTGAGCAAAAACTGGATGTTAAAGAATAGCTAGGGATCCCTTGCGACAAGGGATTTTGTACTTATTTGTATAACAATTGATTATTAAGTTGTCACTTGTATGTATCTTTTTGTCGAGAAGGAAATGTGTATAAACCGGACAACCGATGATACTTGTGTGTCTTAGACAAATAAATAGAACGGTATAAAAGGCCATCTTTTACTCATTATATAAATATAGTGTGAAATAGTGTTAGCAAGAGTGCAAGCTCCTAATTTTTTTTCTCCAGATCTTCGTACTCAATATAAGTCTCCTACTTCTTCTTTCCATAAACACTAATTCTTCTAAATTCAACATCTACTATTGTGGGTATTATTGTCACATGGTCGAGGGGAATTATTTGTTATTTTTCCCAACAAACCAATAATAAGTAGAATGAAATATAACTTTTACCATCAATGCCTATGTGGATTATATGTATGTATGTTTGCATAAAAATATAAATAAATACTCTCTCTTATAAAGGTATTCTACAAGTAATTTATAATCCATTCAATGTAATGCAACACACAAGTATTTTTAAAAAATTTAATTATCCATTAAGAAAGAAATATTTAGGGCTTACTTTAATTAATGAATAAATGTTTTTGAGCTTACAAAAAAGACATAAGGGTTTGAGTATCTTAACTAATAAAATTTTCTATTAAAATATATTATACTATATTTTGTATAAATGCAACATTGTAAATTTAAAGCATATACATATCATTATACCCATTAACAATTATTTAATATAATGACTACTTACAATTTAATTTAATAAACTATTATTTTTTTCATTTATTTAATATTTTCATAATTTTAAAAAAACATAAAATATAAAAACCTAAAAAATGAAAATTAATGTGAGAAATTTTAAATTTTAATATGAAAAAACCACTAAGTTCACAATATAAAGTTCACAACCACTATAAAATTCATTTTGATTTATTGAAATTGAAACTAAAGCCATACTTTAGGATATCGGTTTTTAATTTAATAATTTTAGTCTTAAAATTTAAAATTTATTATTTACTTTATTATTTTTAATTTTTATGTTTTGTTTTTTTATTTGTTATAATTTAAAAAAGTTAATTTTAGCTTTAAATTAAATTTAAAAAATTTTAATTATTTAAATATTAATTATTAATTTTAGTTTGTTAATTTTTTAAAAGTAAATGTAATTTTTTATTAAAATATTAAATAAATAATAGAATAAAATTATATAATATTAATTTGTGGTAAATTAGAATATTAAATTATCATTGATCTATATAATGATATGTATATGTTTTAATAAAAAAGCTTTCTTAATTGGAACAAAAATTAAATTCTGATGCGGTGAAATAAAAAAATCTTCCTTAATTAGTTGGAACATATGCCAAACATTTCTTTTCTAATTGATAACTTGTTTTGTTTTGATAAAAATATCCTGAAGTTTGTATCAAAGCATCGATAAATAAAGACATATAATAACTTTTACCCAGTCTAATTGGTTTCATATCTATTTTATAGATATGCTTACGAGCTGCGACTAATAATAGTTTACAACTTATTTACAACATTCCCACAATGTATGGGTACTATATATATATTAATTATATATTTGAGACTATGCTTTGTGAGATAGTTGTAAATAAATCTTAAATGAATTAGTTGTAAGCTTAGCATTTTTCTTATAGATTAGAGGAATTCATTATGAAAATTAATATTTTACATTTAAACTTTAATAATGAGTAAAATATATCAATTATATTATGGTTATTGATGAATTCCTTCCCGAAAACTTAGTAAACATATCTGATAAATAAATGGATAAAGAGAGTAAAAATACTAATGTTGTATAAATATAAATCTTACAATAATTGTGGTTAGGAAAGAATATCTTGCAAATAACGTGGGAGTGATAGATTCAGTAATTATTTAGCATAATATTGCAATGCTAATATCCATCTTACACTGTCGGCAGAGGTTTGGCATTACTCAATAATATTACTCTCTCATTGAAAAATACGATCAAATTAGCTTTGACAAATTATAATTTTTATAATTTTAATTATTGTTACCTGATCATTAATGAGTTTCTTCGTTAAAACTCTGTCAAATAGTTGATGAATAAGGGCATATTAAAATAAAAGTAAATATTTAATATCTTATAAATATTGTGAGGCAGCTTACAAAATGTTACAAGTTACAAACAACGTAGTTTGGTATGACTTATGAAAAGTAATTATTTTATATGATCATTTTTTAAAAAATAATAAGATAAAAAAGTTTTATTTAATGAATTAAATTAATTTGATTTAAAAAAAATTAAATAATCAGTGTTACATATATTTATATTTAATAATAGTTTCGGTCAATAAAAAATTAAATAAATCAAATAACTGATTCAATTAAATTATATACATATAATAAAAATTAGTTATTATTATTAAATCTTATATCTTTACATTAATCTTATAACTTTACATTAATATTTTTATTAAGTACTTAAATATTATTAGAAATATGAAATTACTTATTGAGTATAATATAATAAAAAACTTAAATTAAATTATTATATCATATTATTTTATACTTGATCAATATATTATCTTTTGATCAAATAATTTTTTTATCAGATATTTTTTCATTTATAACATATTTTAAAAAATTAAAATTAGTTATAATTCAATCTAAAATTTTAAAGCGTAAGATATTTAAAATATTTTTCAATATCCAGTTTATGAATACCCAGAACAAATCATCATTTTTAGTTATTTTATTCCACCCCCCCCCCCCTCTCTTCCCTCGATCAACGCAAAAGGGCCTACGCTTTTGGTTTGAAAAATGGCATACCAACTCCCAAAAGAAAAATTGTATTATATTGGGAAAAAGAAATCGCAAAGTTCACTCATCAAGCACTTGGCCAAGTTTTCCATAGAATAATGGTGCCGGACCCCGAGGAGCTCGACACGAAAAAAAAAAAAAAAAAAAAAAGGCCCCGGGGGGCGGGGGCGTTTTAGTTCTTGCAATTTTTTGATCATTTTTTCGTACGTTCGTAGAAACAGTAATTTGAAGTACTAATAATCGATCACGGAGAGAGTAACAGAAAATTATGGATATTAAATACTAATTTAATCTATTAGTATTAAAAGTTCAAATTGCAAAAAGTATATATTTAATTTACATATATGTTTCCATCGTAAAGTTTATAAATCTAATGCTAATTACTAAAGTATTCCTATATTATTATGAAACGTGTAAATACCTATTCTAAACTTTACTATATTAATAATAAATAATGTGCTGTAAAAAGATTTGATATTTTAGCGATCATAAAAATCTAGTATTCACATATACATAAATACCATTTTGTTTTGACAAAATTCACTCATATATCTATAATTCTATATCCTTTATTTTTTTTAACTACCAGATATCCCTATTTTTAATAAATTCACAGAAATATTTATTGAAGTTAAAGGAATGGGATATATGAGTAAATTTCATCAAAATACGGACGTACACAGTCCATTATTTCAAAAATTAGAAAGCCCCTAACACTATTTTTTTTTTGTTTTTTGTTTTTCCTACCCTTTAAGGGTCTTTGTTTCAAAAAAAAAATCTTACCAGAGTCCAACTTATTAATATGTACAATCCCACACTCAATTATTCGAAAGGATCCGTGGTAAGTGAGCCACCTTATCATTACACTTTCGGCTTCTAATATCCAAGTACGGCGGCAGGATATTGGGACTCATTCGTCACCCGCACATTTCCACTAGGGAGTTGGAGACTTGGAGCTGAACCATCCACACAACACAACAGTATGAAAAAGAGGAACTGTGCTCGCCTTGACATGGACTTGTAGATCCATTGTTGGTGTTAAAATATTTCTTAATTTGTTTTGAACCGTCACTAAAGAATAATCAAATGGCTCAGTCTTCGGGCCTTTATTTTCGAAACCTGTTACTTTTAAAATGTGGCTGAGGTCTTTGTTATTATTATTATTATTTTTTAAAAAATTATGTCCTTTTGGTTTCTAGTAAAACGGAGTGGTTTTCGGTCTTGGATTGTATTGTCGAGCCAAGCTCACAGGTACCGATCAAATGGTGTAACCAACCTAGGAGGTCCTGGTTTCGTCATGCAGTTGTAACTATTATGTCCTTGGGAGTGGGAGGCTATGTTTTGCCTGAACTCTATCAAGAATTCGTTCGCTACTGACCCCAATGTTGTTGTATTGTATAAAGAAAGGAGTCTAATGGGGTAGTGGATAGTTTTGCTGAAATGGGGTTGTCTACGTTGATTTTTTTTTGATGGTTTATTGATCAAACTGGCGTCCAGACAAAATTGGAAAACAAGGACCCATCAGTCCGGAACCTACCCACATAAAAGAAACCCCCAAAGGAAAATGAGACCACCAATCAACAGAAAACAAAAGTAACCCAACATCTAGGGCCACACCGCTCAGCTGTAGTAATGTAACTGATGTATTATATCATCAACCCTATATTCACCGATGTGTTGCCCGTCCTTTAGCCATAATGCCACCCTAGTCTTGATCAGCATCAAAATCCAGTTCATACAAATATTGGCATTTTCGAACACTGCTTTATTTCGAAATTCCCAGATGGTTCCAACCACTGCGAAAAAAGCTGCGATCCAGATTTTACCTTTCCTGCCTTTCCACCCCACTCCTATCCAGGCTGAAAAGGCCTGGTATGTGCTCTCCGGCATGACCCAATTGATCCCCATCCAGTCGCAAATGTCATACCAAAGCCGCCCCGTGAGTCTGCAGTGCAGAAATAAGTGCGAGGTCGTCTCCGTGTCCGTCCTACAGAAGGGGCACAGGGCCTCACTAATCCTGATAAGATGTAACCTTGCAAGCCGCTCCTTTGTGTTAAGTTTTTGCTGGATCACAAACCAGGTCAACAGTTCAATCCTTGGCGGTGCTAATCCAAACCAGACTTTTCTATACTTTGTCCCTGTTTCTTCATCCCCTACCTCTTCTCTGAAATGTGCTTCACAAAAGGATTTGACTGTGTACCCCCCACTGTTGTCATAATTCCAGAGAATGCCGTCCCTCCCCTGTTTGCTTGGTAAGGTCTGATTGATCAAGGTCATCATCTGTTGTTCTTGTTCCTCTTCCCATACAAACAGTCTTCTCCTCCACACAATACTCCAGTTCTAGCACGCTCCGTCCCAAACCCCCATGTTAGCCACTTTTTCGTTCTGCTGACCGGAAATTGAGAATAATCTTGGAAATCTATCGCGCAAGTTGCCGTCACTCACCCAGTTGTCATGCCAGAACCTGATCGTTTCCCCGTCCCCTAACCTTATCGTTATGCCTTCCACCAGAAGCTTGCTATCACGGCCTCTTTTGACAATATCACCCCATGTAGACTTGCCTCTGTCGCTCCCTGGGATTTCTAGGATCCCCTTTTGAGTCTTCGGGTACACCGCCTCGATGACCTGTTTTCACAAGGCTCCCTCGCTGGTAAAGAAGCGCCACCACCATTTGAAGAGTAGAGCGTTATTCTTTACGGACAGGTCACCTACCCCCAATCCGTCCATACTTCGTGGTTTCTGGATCGTACTCCATCGGACTAAAGGCAGATTCTTCCTCTCTCCACTCCCTGCCCAGAAAAAGTTTCTCTGAATGGGGATTATCTCCTTTATCACCCCTTTTGGGATGGTGAACATGCTCATGTAGTACATTGGCAGGCTATTCAGAACGCTCTTGATCAGAACCAGTCTTCCTGCTCTAGATAGTGTCCTTATCTTCCAACTTTGTAGACGCTTTTGAATTTTCGTAATCACTGGTTTCCACGTCTCTATTCTTCTAGGGTTTGCTCCTAGAGGCAGTCCAAGGTAGGTACAAGGCAAATGTCCCACCTGACATTGAAAAACCTCGGCCATCTCTTTTGTCTGATTCATATTTGTGCCCAGCCCTATCACTTCCGTCTTGGAGGAGTTGATCCTAAGCCCTGATAATATGGAGAAACAGTCAAGCACCCTCCTCCAATTCAACACATTTTCTCTTGATGCTTCGCAGAACACCATTGTATCATCAGCATATTGAAGATGAGACACCTCCAGCTGGTCATGTCCCACTTTTAAACCCCGGATCACTCCTGTTCTCAGGCCCCTTTGCACCAGCTGATTGAAACCCTCTGTAGCCAGGACAAACAGGAAAGGGGATAGCGGGTCCCTTTGCCTCAGTCCTCTCCTCATCCGAAACGGGGTAGTCGGTGTCCTGTTGACCAGAATAGAAATACTAGCTGTTGAAAGACACTCACTGATCCATCCTCTCCAGATATTCCCAAAACCCATAAGCTCCAAGATCAAGTCAATGAAATCCCATCTCACTGTGTCGTAGGCTTTATGGAAATCAAGTTTGACCATCACCCCTTGAGTACCTTTGTTCTTCTGCTTCCAGTGCACTATTTCATTTGCAACTAGAACCCCATCAAGGATACTTCTCCCCGCGATAAAAGCTGATTGAGTGTCGCTAACCAATGGCTGAATAACCTGCTTGAGACGCTCTGCCATGATCTTAGCGATAACTTTGTAGATGCATCCAACCATACTAATGGGTCTAAAGTGCGATATCTCCTCTGCTCCTTGCACTTTTGGAATGAGGGTTACTAGGGTTGTATTTAGGGAATGTGCTAGTCGTCCCGTGCTGAAAAAATCCGTCACCACTTTCGAGAAATCATCCCCTATCATATTCCACATCTTCTTGATGAAACCTAAGTGGAATCCATCATACCCAGGCGCCTTCGTAGGATCACAAGCCCATACCGCCGCTTGAACGTCGTCCTTCGTTGGGATGCCCTCTAGCCTCTGGTTTTGCTCCTGATTAATTGTTTTGAAACCCTCTCCTGTCATTCTGATCTCCGGTAGGTCGTGTTTGCCGAACAGCTCCTTGTAGTACGAGGTAATCTCCCCCTTTATCTGTTGTGCATCTGTTACATACCTCCCCTTTACTTTTAATTTGTGGATGGCCGCCTTCCTTTTTCGAACATTTGCAATCACATGGAAATACTTTGTGTTCTTGTCTTTTTCCTTGAATCCCCGTACTCTTGATACTTGATGCCAATAACTTTCTCTTCTTTTATGCCACAACCAAAGCTGCTTCTGTAACGCCACTCTTCTAGCTAGAGTCACTTCCGAAACAGGATTTCTAGTGATCGTAACATCCAACTTCTGCATCTCTGTTTCTAGAGCCGTGATTCTTTCTTCAAAATTCCCGAACTCTGTCTTATTCCAAACTCTGAGCGGTTCTTTGATCAACTTGAGCTTTTCATGGCAGGGGAGCTCTCCCAGTTTTCCCCAGCATTCAACCACAAAATTTATGAACTTCAGATGAGTGAACCACATATCCCAGGCTCTGAACGGTTTAGGGCCCCCCGTAGTGGGACTCAGTACCAAACGGATCGGGTTATGATCAGACAGCGACCTCCGCATCCCCACACAACTCAGATGGGGAAATTGAGCAATCCACTCTTGGTCAATAAGGAACCTATCAAGCAAACTCGCCGATCCCGATCTATGCCACGTGAATTCTATGTTCTCTGGTTTTATGTCGATAAGACCCAATTTATCAATCCATTCATTAAAGGACCTCATGCTACGCGTTTCAATTGTGCCCCCTTTTCTCTCCCTAGGAAATCTGACCTCATTGTAATCCCCCATGACTAAAAAAGGTCTGTGAACCATCTCGATTTCACTCCACACTTCTTCATACAAATGATCCCTAGCACGACCCTCAGAAAAGCAATATAAAAGTAACACTGCACAATCGAAATTAAACTGGAGAAGAGTACCTTCAAGCAGAATCCATCGGTTCCCAGACTTGACATTCTCCACCTTCCATTTTCCCGTATCCCAGGCGCAGATCAAGCCTCCACTTCTCCCCGCTGCCGCGACCTCCTCCCATCCAACATCAGTGCTGCCCCAAATCCTCCTTTTCCACCCTTCCGAGACCAAGTCATGCTTAGTCTCCACCAAACCCAAGATCCAAAGCTTCTCCCTAGCTATAAGAGATCGAATGCTAGAGATCTTGCCATGGGCTTTTATCCCCCTAACGTTCCAACTTATAATAACCATAACCAACAATTCAATAAACCCCCCCTTCTATGATGACGGAAAATGAGTCGCTAACACTCACGCCTCCTAGCAACTCTTTGGCTTCTCCTTACCGTTGTTATGTTCTTAACACAAGCTAGTTCATCATTAGAAGATAGACCCAGCCTCTTCCCTATCTTCCAAGCTTCTTCCGCTTCCCTTATAGCCTCTCCCTCCTCCTTTTCTTCTTCTTCCAATATACCCCTCTCCCTCGACGAGCCTCTTCCCTTTGTTCCTGCTGCATCGGCACCTTCGACCTGTAGCGTAACAGGCCTGAAAACGTGGGCTGTATCAAAACCCGGCGGTGGGTTGAGTTCCGAAGATTTTCCTTGGCCACGCACCTCATCCCGGCTCTGCATTATTTCCTCTTCCTCTACCAAAATGTACTTCACCCCGGCTTCTTTTGTCTCTTCGGAAGTCGAATCTTCAGCCCTCTCACCTCTTGTGTCAACGGCTGCTTCGATATCCATGCATCCTTCTCGTGACTCTTCAAATCCAGCCGTTACCTTCCTCCCTATTTCCCATGCATTTGGCGTGTGCATTGAGTTAATAAACTCCTCTTCGAAACCTCACACCGGTTGAACCTTCTGTCTTCCTTCCTTGTAATCTACGTCCACGTCGTCTGCCCTCACCTCCCCCATGTGCTCTCTCTGTCCTCATTCGCCCGAAGATCTGACTCAGCCACTGCCGTCTTTCGAGACGTCCCAGCTGACTCTTCACCTTCCGCCATTGCCGAGCTTGACTTCGCCTGCAATTGTTTGCCCTTCATGCTGCCGTTCCGCCATGGGAGGTAATTACTGCCTACCTCTTGGAGGATAACGTCGAAGCCCTGGCCATTCACCTTAATGATCACCCTGTCTCTTATGTCCTCCAGGGATTCGGTATCCACCAAAACCTTGGCTGACTCCATGGACAGGCTTCCATCCGTATCCGAATCGCAGCAGATCATCGTTCCCCAGGGTTGGATGATTTCCTGGAAGACTTCGGTGCTCCAAGCACACGCCGGGATCCCTCTTAACTCTACCCACGTCCTTCTTTTAGTACAAGCATCCTCTGACCTCCATCGTCTCACTATCGGGAAGTGATCATGTAGCATGCTGTCTTCCTACAGAGCCCGTGTGCTTTCTTCTTTTGATTCGAACGTGAGGAGGAATCGGTACCTCCCAAAGTCACTAACCTTGCATATAGTTGTCCAGTTTCGCATCAACTCCTCCGCGACAAAGATCGGGTTGCAAGGCTGATAACTTTCGGCAATTAGGCTCCTTTCCAGACAGTCAAGGATGTCTTCCTTTAGTATGCATTGTATCACCCTCCCGCTTGGAACCAAACTTGGTTCTTGAAGCGTGGTCCCTCTGGTTACCTCTGCATAAGATCTAGCATCTCTGCGTGCCACTTCCTTCTTCCTGTCCACGCCATCTCCCCCTTTTGCATGGTTGTGGTTCTGTCTCTGTGCCTCCTTCTCCTCTCCTTTGTCAAATCTAGCCCTTTTAACGTGAAGCTTAATCCCATGCAGCAGCATGCCGTTCGTCTTCCTGATAGCTTCTACCGCTTCGTCCTCCTTTAGGAATCTGATGAAACCAAAGTGAAGGTTCGAGAACTTCCTTTCCTTCCTACTTATATAGCAGTCCGCAACTCTTCCAAATTCGTCAAAAATCTCCTTCACTTCCTTCTCCTGAGTCCCCTTCTTCAAGTTATCTACAAAGATCGTGAAAGTCTCCTGGGTGCGTCTTACTGTCTGCTATTGCCAATATATCCCTATTCTCTGAGCTCCTTGTTGTCTTCGGGTTGCTGCGTCTCTAGGCATACCCCATCGATGGCCGCTGGCCTTACTTTGATGTGTATAGTGTTGCCCCATCGATAGATGAGCGTTGATATGACAAGTTGATATGATCGAGGCCGGGTGTAGATTTCAATACCCAAAGTCTCGGAATTTCAAACTACTTGAATTCGTAATCGCAGAGAGAGGTAAGACGTAATTGTGACCGTTCCGTCGAACCTTGGGCCTAGCTTATTTCGAGCTTTAATGGAGGGTTTCCAACTACATTCAATTGCGATATATCAAGTGTCAACAACTTGTCTACGTTGATTTTATTGCTGGCTTGGTTAGAGTTGGTGTGCCCCCCCTCCCCGAAGCGAAGGCAAAAGATTAGTCTTCCATACCCTCCTTAGAAAGTGAGAAAAGAGTCGATAATAATGACACCCGCATGCTCTTGATTTTGTTTTATAATATTACCTGTTTTACTATTAAGAAAACTAAATATGGTTAAGACAAGTCACTAAAAAAAAGGTGTTTTAGTAATCACTATAAGTTCAATTATCATTGCCAATAACTATTAGCAATGACATGTTGTTGTCATTTCTTCGTTGCGAGGAAGAAAGAAAAAAGAATAAGAGACAAAGCAACAAATATTCAATTGTGTTTGACTTTAGGTCATTTATTTTTTGCCATAATAGTGACCACATACATTTTAAATTTTATTCTTTAAAATAATTGGTGATAACCTTTATATTTTTAGTCATCTCTAATAAGCTTTTTTTATTATTAAATTACTATTAATGATGTAAAATTACTCACAAATAGATAATATCATATGTAAATTGAAATATCAAAATAGAAATGTTTATGAATATTAAATAATCAAAATAAGTAAATTAATTAGTTTTTTATACATGTAACATAATATGTCAAAATAACCCTAATCTATATCCTCATCAACGAGTTGATCCTAGGACTGATCCAGAGGAGGCTAATCCAACTAAGGTTGGGTTGGTGAAAAAGGAGGTGTACATCTAGATCCCTATGTCACTATTTGAGTTAATTGATCTATCTAATGTCTATTGTCAGTAGAAAATGACCATAACTTTATCGAGTCCAAAAATAAGAATAGTATAAGTAGATGTTGAGGTATCGACCTATGTTAATAGGGCATGACTGCCAAAGGAAGCCAAGGAAGCATCATTCAATATGTACCTGACACCATTTCTAAAGATCTAACAATGATAAAGATTATCCTTTATATGATCCCACCAATTCCATCTCTACTCCAACCTCAACATACCTCTGCACCATATCCCCTTACAAAAAAATTATATTAATGCAAAAAATTAGGCATATCAACTAGGGGTACTCTCCCCTTAAAAGATATTTGAGGACTTCCAAAAAAAAACAACAATTACCATATAAGATCAAACTAAACCTCAATTGACAATATCGACCATCATACTCAACAACACATAACAGTTGCACTCTTATTATTCAAACCATAATACCAAAGATAAGGAAAAATAACTCACAATCCTCACAAGGCTAATTTGGGCTTTTCTCAAGTCACAGAGAATGCTTTTCCTTTAAATTAAAAAAAAGGATTGTAAAAACCAAATCTCAAAAATAAAATATGATTTTCAGAATCCGAAAGCTCTAATACCAATTTAAAACAACCCATTTTTCTCAACTTAAAATTTTCATTTTGGAAGTACAATGTGGAAGTAAAAATCAAAATGGGATTTTTTGTGTGGAAGTGCTATATTAAAGTGATTAGGTATTAACACCATACTTAACATGAGTCTAGCTTATCGTACCATCCTCATATCGAATACAAGGTATAACATTTACAATTCAAAATAAGATAAGAATATAATGATAAATTTTTACATAAACTTATATAAAATTTTGAAGATTAAACTCCAAGTACATAAGAAAAATACAATAAAAAAGGATCCAATAGAACTAAGAGTCCAAATGGTATCTAGATAAAACCTAAATACTAGATAATGCCAACTCTACGCCCAAACCCTAATGGATAAACTCACTCATCCATAAAAAGTGTATTATAAGCAACAAAATTATCAAGGCAATCCTTGGTAACCTACACATCAAACCCTAGGTCATACGCTCGTGAGAATAAGCAACATCCTTGAAAAGGATAGTCAACATTTATGTACTAAGTAATATTACAATAAAATCATAGAAAAGGGACAAATAACAGGTATGAGGTCACATACAAGGATTAAACATGCACATTAATATCATAAGAATGCTCAAGAGATGAACCAGCACAAAGTCTCATTCTAGGTATACAAAAATCAATTTACATAATTATGTTGAGTTCAGGATCCCATTATTCTTGTTTGGTGGAATAGATAGGAACAACTCCTAGGACAAAATGCTTTTAGCCACTATTCTTGTTTAATGGAATGGGCTGGTACAACTTCTAGAGCAAAACACTTTGAGCCACTATTCTCGTCCAATTGAACATATTGGTATAAATATTAGGGAATAACACTCCCAACCACTATTGTCATTAAGTGAAACAAAGTGGTGCAACTTTTAGTGCATAATGTTTATAGCTAATGCTCTCATCCAATGGAACAAACTAGTATAACGTGATCCCGACTCATACGATCTTTTAATTTGAATATAACTATTCTATTAGAATGTTATTTATCTTGATATTATTGAAATGCCCCGAAAAATTCTAATCTTAAATATTATATTTAAATGAGGTTTTCTTATAATAAAATTAATTAAATTAATTATTTAATTTAAAATAAAAGGAATTTAATTAGGAAAAATCAAGAATAAATTTATAAGTATGTTAATTAAGAGAAATTGGGTATTTTAGCTAATTAAGGATTGTATTTTAGAAATTAACTAAATAAATTATTTTATTTAAAATAATGAGGAGAAAATAGTTTTAAATTAATGTTAATTTTGTAAATAATTTAATGGAAGAAAATTAGGGGGGTTTTGCTAATTAAAATGGATTTTATGGAAAATCTTTTAAAAATCCTAATTTAGCCTAAAAAGGGATTTAAATATTATTTTATTCAAATATTTTATATTAAATACCCAAAATATTCTAATTAATTTATTTAAACCCAAATCCTTATTTTCTTCCTTTTTCCTTTTTCCTCTTTCTTTTTCCTTTCCCCTTTTCTTTCTTTTCTTTCTTCCTCCTTCTTCCGCCGATTGGGCCTGGCGCGGCCCAATCCTCTTCTTTTTCTCCTTCTTCTTCTCCCGCGGCCCAACGTCGCTGGCCTTCTTCCTGCGTGCTCCCAGACGCGTCGTTTTGGACGATTTAATGTCGAGATGCTGCGTGTCGATAAGTGAGGGCCTAACCGGCGCGCGAACCGCCCGGTTCTCCCCTTTTCTTTTCTTTTCCCCGGCCGACCGGTCCGCCTCCTTTCCTTCTTCCTTCTTCCTCCTTCCTCCTCCGTCGACGCTGCTGCACCTTTCGACCCCGTCAATGGCATCTCCGGATACGGTGATTAATACCGGCCGTTTCTTGCCTCATTGTCTTCCTCTTAACTCCAGAAATAAATTTGCATAATTATTCGGCGTTAAATCTCGCCCGTTTCCTCTCCCCAGCCTCGCGAAATTCCGAAATATACCAAACGATACCCGATCGTTTTCCGCCGCCGGCTGCCCAAATTCTCGCACCCTCTAGCTTCCTGCCAACCCCCAAAACCCTATTATACCATCTTCAATCTATAAATAGCCTCGTGGTAGGAGTTGTGGAAGATTTTCTTCCCCGAAAACCCTCGACGAAGGCTGCCACCACCGAGACTTTAGACGCCGATTTCTCCACCGTTAGCCAACCTCAGCGCCACCGAAACATTTGATTTTCTTCCCTGAAAGTCACTCTAATTAACTAAACCATTTTCACCTCTCGATTCTTCTTGCACGGGCCTCCATAGCCGTGCCAAATTGACTGCCTGTCTCGCCTGAATTTTTTATCCCGAAACCCTTAAGTCGCCGTCCGCCGCCGTTTCCGCCACTTCCACTGCCATCTGAACCACCCAAAAACTCCATATAATCCTCCTCTACCGAACCATAACCTTATTCTAATTTTTCCCTTGCTATTCCTCTCTTGTGCTTCATCTTTTCACTCTTAGACCCATTTTCCGGCCACCGCCGTGCACCACCGCCGGTGCCGCCACTTCCTGCCAACTCAAGGTGAAACCCTAGACCATCTTAACCCTTTTTTCCTATTTATTGTAAATTATTATGTTATTATTTTAGTTATTTGTATTTAATGGATTATAATAATTATTTCTTTGCTAACAATAATATTATTATTTAATATAATAGTTATACTAAATTTTACTTGCAGGGTAGGAAGTAGTAATAAAATAATTTTATTATTAGTTTCGAATTTTAAGTTATTAATTTAATTATTTTATGATTATTATCATCATTATTATTATTATTATTATTAATATTATAATTATTAGAATAATTACTATTATTATGTTATTATTTATTCTGGAAAAATATGAGACCCTATTGCTATATTAATATTCACACTTTGGTGTTTTAGAATTTTGAAGTCTACTTTTATTAACCATTAGTAATATTACCTTTATTATAACATTTAGTCATTATCATTATCATTATTATTATTATTAGTATTATTTTATCTTTATACTATTATTTTGGTGAAGGGTAGAAACCCTTATATCACCTTTTTGTTTTGAAGTTCATTATTAATTTTAATATAATAATTTTTAATTAAAAATAAGGTCTTGGGATAAGTTAGAAATAATAGCATTCTTAAGAGAAAACCTAATCCTAGTATTTTTTTCATAGTAGGTAAGCCCAACCCAAGCCTTCAAGTGGTATAGGAACTTGCTCCAAGACCGGTGAAATTTTAGGTAAGGGTTTACTAAGGCCATTGTATGTCTATATGTATTATGTGTTGCATATGCCATGTATTCTATGTTATCATCATTAATTATGTTGTATATGATATGATGTGGAGTTCATGTATGATCTTGGGTTGTTATATGGGATGTGTTTTATTTGTAAGTGATGATATGCAATGTGGCCTTAAGACATGCATGTTAGGGTTGTAAAATAATGATGGGTAGTGTAACAATGTGGTGATAGGGTTTTGCATGAGATGGTATGGTGTTAGGGTTTTACATAAAATGGGGTATGGTGTTAGGGTTTTGCATAATATGGTATGGGTATTGGTTTTGCATGTTATGGTATGGGTATTGGTGTTGCATGATATGGTATGGGTGTTGGTTTTGCATGTTATGGTATGGGTATTGGTTTTGCGTAATATGGTATGGTATTATGGTTTGTATGGAAGTATGTTTACGTGGAGTTAGGGTTTGCATGGGAGCTAGGGTTTGCATGTAAGTGTAGTTACGTGGAGTTAGAGTTTGCATGGGAGCTAGGGTTACATGGAGGTGTGGTTTACATGGGTTTAGTCATGCATGAATGGGAAAATGTATGTGCATGGTAAATATTTATGAATAAAATATTTAAGACACTAATCTTTTAAAGTGGAAGATTATTGAGCCGAGTCCAGACCGATCCACCGGTCAGGAATAGTGGTTAGGGTTTTACCCTATGTGCGACCGATCCACCGGTAATAATAGTGGTTAGGACATGAGGTCCTATATGTGACCGGCCCACCGGTAAAAATAGTGGGGTGACTCGAGCTCAATAAACACAAACCAGAATCGTTAAAGCTCTTAAAAGATACTAATTACTTACAGTGGAACACCATGCGAGCAGGAACCAGACCGATCCACCGGTCAGGAATAGTGGTTAGGGTTGTACCCTATGTGTGACCGATCCACCGGTAATAATAGTGGTTAGGGCATGATGCTCTATGTGTGACCGGCCCACCGGTTATAATAGTGGGGTGTTCCTGTACTCGCATGGATTGACTAAATAGCATGACGTGTATCGACTTACGATGAAAGAAAGACTAAACCATTAATCCAGATCTTTTTGGACCTGATATGTGGACTTGTTGATATTATACTATGGATTTCATTATATGCTTTGATGTTTCACATGTGTAGTTGGAATTTTATGATGTCTATTATCTGTGTGATTTGATGTGTGAATGTGTTGGCCTTAGTATTCGGTTACCTTACTCAGTACGTAGCGTACTGATCACCCTTTTCATGGGTGCTGCTCATTCCCACGAGTAGAAGGCCCATCTGACTTGCTGCAGGTAGGAGATGTTTATTTTGATGCGATAGATGTCTATGGGACATCAGGTGGGGCTGAGTGATGATCGGACCGAATCTGTTTCAGAGTGGAGTGGCTGGTTTTCCATCGAGATTTCATTTCCAGTTTCTTTTAATTATGTTGGAAACCTCGTAAACAATTTTATGATTTTAGTTATTTCTTTTCCCTGAAAAACTACCTTCGTATTTTGAATTGAATAAATACTTATACGTTCTGAATTACTGTATTTAAGAATTTGGATTTTTTATGAGCTGTTCTCTTAGCCTTAGCACTTGGTACTGGAACGGTAGGAGTGAACCGGTCTGGTACTAAGTGTGGCGGTAACATCCCCAGAATTCACAGGTTTTCAGTGTTTCTAATTTAATTGCTTCCGCTTTTTTTTTAAAAAAAAAGGGGTGAATTTTGGGGTGTTACAATTATCATGCAAGCTTATCACAAATATTTAAGGCACATAAAACATAAATAGGCGATAGTTGGGTTATTTCTTAAGGGGAAGAACTACAATGCCCCTATAAAGCCCTAATTTCTCAAGAAAAGTGTAACTTTTTTCATAAAACTTACCTAAGCACAAAATTTAACGCAACATCCTAAAATATCATTGTTAACAACTTATCCAAAAATCAAGATACAACTCTAACATCTTGCAAATGTGACAACAAGTATGCCCCTAGGATTACTATTCCCAAATTAGGTCATGTTCACATTTGGTCAAGCCTATACTACTCATAATTTAATCCTAAACATTATATATAACATAATTAGCATATTTCAATCAAATATTATTTTAAAAATACCAACATTCCATATTTAACCAAAACTGACCAAAGTACCCCTATCTTACTTAACACCTTAAACAATTTTCTCATGTAACTTGTACTATACTTAACCAACACTCTAACATATTATACATGAAATAAGTTGAAAAGCTTTCAAGGATTACTATACCATATTTATTTTCCCACAAAACACTTAAAAAGACTCGGGTACCCTTGATATCAAGAACTACCCAACATGTTACCAAAATCCTAATAGTTTCAATGTTATCAACTTCCAACCTTCAACATATTCCATCATGATAACATTTATATATTTTTACACTTCATAACTAAAACAAAATAAAATATTTTTCCAACATGCTAGGGCTCAACACATAGATTAACCAAGCAATATTATATAATGCTCATAACTTACATAACAACCCTCTTTCCATTGTAAAACCCTTATTTTTCACTATAAAGAAATTTTGTTTTAAAATATTTGTGAAATAAAAAAATACCAAAATACTTATAAGGAAAAATATGGTATTACCTCCATACCTAACATTTGATGGATTTCCTATCATTCATCCTATGTTAGATACGAGGCTTAGTATCAAACAAAAAAAATCACAATGAATAGAGTGTGCAAAATAGATAACATAAAGATAATAAACGTTAGGGTTTATAAAACATGACTATATTGGGTCCAAATGAACTATAATACAAATGTAACACCCCCAAATTTACTACTGAAAAATTTTGTTTAAATCAAAAAGGTTTAGCGGAAGCGAAGGATAAAACTGTAAACTCGGGGGGGTTACCGCCACACTTAGTACCAGACTGGTTCACTCCTACCATTCCAGTACTAAGTGCTAAGGCTAAATCCGATCAACATTAAGTGCGAAACACCAAAAAATGGGTCAACATTCAACATTCAACATGAACCATTAACGAAAATCAGTCAAACAGCAGTTAAAATACGAATTAGGATTACAACTCAAGAGTACGATTTCCAAAACGTGAAGCGTAGTACAAAATACAGCTAAATATGGAAATACGAAAACCGATGACAGCAATAGAGTCCGGCCAAATTGCTCTCTATCCCCAGGTCAGGTTAGGCTCAACACTCTGCCCCACACGATGCCTCGTAGGTATCGTAAGTATCGAAGACATCATCTCCTACCTGCACAAGTTCATAGGGGACTTCTGCTCGTGGGAATGAGCAGCACCCATCAAACGGGTGATCAGTACGCTACGTACTGAGTAAGGTAACAGACGTGCTAAGTCCAACACATAGCACACATGACACAAGGATAAGCACATAGGCAACATACAATAACACACATGATAAGGCCTGGTTACTTTCCCAGTGACTTATTCTTTATTCTCCTTAATAATATGTTCATTCCACACATATTCTTTAATAGTCCAAATGAGTGCGGGAACCCCACTATTATAGCCAGTGGACCGGAATACATACACTCAGGGCAGAACACTCCTGACCACTATTATTTGTCGGTGGACCGGTCTCCAGGGCAGAACGCTCCTGGCTACTATTATTTGTCGGTGGACCGGTCTGGCCCCGACCCACATGGTGTTTCGCTGTAAGTACTTAGTGTATTTCCTATAGCTTAGCTTACTTACTTTGGTATGTTGAACACGAAACCCCCACTATTATAGCCGGTGGACCGAAAATCATACAGGGCAAAACACTCCTGACCACTATTATTCGCCGGTGGCACGGTCTCCAGGGCACCCCGGCTCCTAGCCACTATTATTCGCCGGTGGACCGGTCTGGGCTCGGCTCAACAATCTTCCACTTTAAGTGATTAGTATCTTATCCGTGTCTTATTAGATAACGTTCCACCCTTGACATGCATGTCATCGATGTTCTACTTCTTTTCTCTCAAGAGGGTCCGTCCCATATTTTGAGACTACTACACCCCTTATCACGCCCCGACATCCATTCCCCCTTACACTCATACATAATGAAAGACCAACTCCTGAGAGTATAGGTTAAGCCCAACACCTTATGACATCGACCTCGCCTATTCTCACCCTCTAGGGTTTTCCCCTTGGAAACCCTAATTGGACCTATGTGGCCCAACTCCTTCTCACTCACTCTACCATTACTTGTTCCTCGCCCCACATCTCATCCTTATTAGGTCAAACCCCAAGGCGTATCATTTTACCTCTCGACTTCGCATGTGACCGGCAAAACCCTAGTTGGCCACATCAAACCCTAGTGTCTTACTTCTCCCACAAGTAACCTCTCTCTTTTCATCCCAAAGTCTCTTCTTTCACGTGGAAAACCCATATTCATCTTTAATATAAATGAATTCTCACTCTTAACCCATACTCCACCCTTCCTTAATCATTCCCACCTTTGTACTTCCCAAATTTCCACTTTCTCCCAAAAACCCTAATCGGGTCCCTTATACACCCTCGCACCAACCTACGTACTATTTTTCATCCCAAGTCTCCAATCACTCCACAACTCTCCTATTCTCTTAATTATACCCTAAATCAACTTTTCTCACGTAGGATTCACCCCCATGCAAGCTTTAGCCATCCCATGTAAACACCCCAAGTCCCCATGCAAATTTTAAGACTCCCATGCATGGTTCCCATCTCTCATTTATTCTGGTCATTCCTCCCTCTTAAATTTTCTCTCATAGATCATGAGGTACTTAGGTCAACCTCATATCCCCCTTAGTGAACTCACTTCCCATTTATTTCTTGTTATCCTTATATTCCCAATTCATATTATTAGTGGTCCTAACATGCATGTCCTAGAGGGCCATATCATATCACATCATACATATATATACATATCATGCTCATGTTATAGGGAGCACATACAAACATACCTCAACTCCAAGCTGCGCTACACATAAGACAAGTTATCCACAATCATATAATACACGACATAGCATGGCATATACAACATCCAAAGCATACAGGTCACACATCACACAAGGGCCTTAGCTTCGTCCTTACCTAAAGCGACGCCAGGCTTGGAGCACGCTCCTATAACTCCTTAGGGTTTTGGTTAGGTTCACCTATAAAAGGGAAAATACTAAGTATTAGTTTCCCTCAAAAATACCATCATCCCTTATTCTAGTTTAATATTAGGATTATTATTATTAAAGAGAGTATTATACGAAAACTAGGGTTTTTACCTTAAAATTAGTATACTAAATATTACTAGTCAAAATATGTTTATTTTTAATATTTATTGTTACACTTATATTATTAGACCCGTTAGCTCTATTCTTATAATAATAGTATTCATGCTAACTATAGTAAAATAGTGATAATAATAATAATAAAACTAATAATAGTAACGCTAATGCTTATAGTGCTAGAACCTTAACATCTTCTTCTTCTTCTTTTAAAGACTAAGGTCAACTATAGTGTTAAGATTCGAATAACAATATGATAGTTGCAATATCAACAAAGTACTATTATTCCTAAAGATGATAACGATAAAGGTCATATTTTGGATAATAATAACTTAAGGGTTTAAAAGTTTATATTAATAAAAGTAATGATGGACAAGGTCACCATTAACAATGTTATTAAAGAAAATAAGGATAATGATAAAGGTAGTATTAATAGTGATAATAACAATATTACTAAAATACCTTTGGTTTAAGTAATAGTAGCAGTAATAGTGTCATTAATAATAGAAATAATAATGCTAATAGTAATAATAATAATAATAATAATAATAATGATAATAGTAATATAAGATTTCAAATGTCTATCACATATAGTAGTAAGGTAATGATATTAAGCCATATCTAGTATTAGTAGTAGTGATAGAGATAGTAATAAGAGTAATAACAATAATAGGAATAATAATAATAATAATAATAATAATAATAATAATAATAATAATAATAATAATAATAATAATAATAATAATAATAATAAGGATAAGGATAACTATCTTAATGTTAAATTTGTGTCCTTTTTAATAATATACCCTAGTTAACTATCTCTGAAACTAGGTTAGGAAAATAAGGATGATACATAGTAATAATAATAATAGTAATAATAATGATAATAATAATAATAATGATAATAATAATAATAATAATAATAATATTATTATTATTATTAAGGATATTATCATTAATATTCGATAAAATTACTAACACTTATAGAAAATAGTTTTAGGGGTTGGGGGAAGTTGGAAAACCACCTAAGGTTAGTGGTGGACCGACGACGGCGGCAATGGAGGAGGAAGAGAGGTGGAAAGATCAAGGTGTGGGCTAGAGGAGAGGGGGTAGAGGAGTGTTTGAGGTGGAGGAGGATGCAGCAGATGAAGAGGGATGGAATGAGGGTGGTGGCGTGGCTGGGAGTGGCGGCGCGCGGCGGTTGGCACGGCGGCCGAAGGCGGTGGAGGGTGGTGGAAAATGGGGGAGGTAGAAGGAGAGGGAGGCAGGGGAAGATGGAGGTATGGGAAGGTAGAGGAAGGTCTGCTGGACGTTTTGGAGGATGGTGGAGGCGTTGGTTGCGGTGAGGGTGGCGGCAGGAGGCGGCGCGAGGGGCGGCGAAGGGCTGGAGATGGCTGCTCGGGGTGGTGACTTCGCACGGCTGGGGCGGCACGTGCAGGGCGAGGCAAGGGGTGACGGTGGTTTGGTTTTGTAGAGGGAAGTGCGGGGGAGGTTTTGGTGGGTGGCGGTTGTCGCGGCGATCACTGGCGGCGGCGGAAAGCTCAACGTTTTGGGTGGCGGCGAGGCAGAGTTTCGGGGCTATTTCGAAAAAAAGAGACTGGCTATGGCTGCTAATGGGGGTATTTATAGGCAATTTGGAGGGGGTGGCAGCCGACGCATGCCCTGCAAATTGCAGGGTGTGTTTGGCTCGGTGTGGGGAAAAGGAAAGGGGGCAATACGCGTGAAAGGAAGGACGAGCAGGTTGGGTCGAAATGGGAAAGGAAAGCGACGAGGATGGCAGGAGAGGATGGCCAGACGGGCAGGTGGCTGTCAGCGGTGCAGGCTGCGAGTTGCAGGCCTGGCACGAGGAGGAAGACCACAGGCGCGGTGGACCGGGCGGTCCATGGGAAAAAAGGAAAGGAGGGGGAGTCGGCCGGTTTGGCAACGGTCATAAGGTTTTTAAACAAAACGCGGCGTTTCAGCGGGCAGAGGGTCAAAGTGCTGCATCGTGTTGTTGGTTTGGCAACGGTAATTTTGTCACTTAACGCGACGCGGTGTCTCACCGAATCGAAGGACGAAACGCTGTGTCGCGCTTATGCGATGGAGACCGAACGGCGCTAGGCCGCGGGTAGGCCCAACCGGCAAGAAGAAGGAAAAGAAAGGAAAAGAAGAAAAGAAAGAAAGAGGGAAAAGAAATTTTTTTAGGATTTTGGTTTTACATAAAATATTTAGAATATTTTTCTTGGGGTATCCAGAATAAGAATATTTAAATAAAAATATTAAACCTCCTTTTTAGGTTAATTTAGGGCCCTTTTAAAAATATTCCTCCTAACTCCTTTTTAATTAACAAAAGCCCAATTTTCCTCCTTTATAAAAATATTTATAATTTCCTATTAATTTGCCCTAAATAATCCCTCTTAATCCAAATAAAATAATAAATTAATTTCCCAATAAATCCTTATTTAATGACATATCTCAAAATAATTATTTCTGGGGTATTTCAACAAAAATATAGCAAATCAAGAAAAGGGAAAAACTAAAAAGTTAGGTATCTCGAGGACCAACAAAATAGTGACCCCTAGAAGTCCACTCTCGGTTGCCCGATGCCCAAACACGTGATAGGCCGACTATTGTTCACCCTTAAATACCTAAACAAGGTCCTCTACTTGTGGAATTAGGTAGATGATTGAACAAATGAGCATATTAGTATGCTATGTACTAAGTAAGTAGAGTTACCTACTCATGGGAGTTTAGGATGGATGTAAAGTCACAAAAAGACATATCAACCATGCTGGCACTCATTCTCAAACTAATATAGTATACTACCAACTTACATGCTATACAAACATGAAATTATCATCATGATAGCTAGTTATGCACATGGAAGAAAATGATATCATGCTCCATAATGGACCTAAGATTCACAAAACATCATGATTCACACCATGTATAAGGAATTCATGGCTTATCACACTTATCACCAAGTTTATTTCACGTGAAAAACCAATTTTGTGAACTACTAAATAAACTCTAAGGTCCATTTCACTTAACCATTAATATGATTCATATCACAATGTTATATAATCCATTAACTTAATGGCATATGTTTCTTTCCTATGTTTGAGCAATAAGATGGATTTTTCCCCATGGTCTCGCAATACCCGTGGAAGTCAAACCATTAACTAAAGGACATAAAGTCTAACTAAAGTTAAGAGAACCACTAATGGATAAAAGAATCAGCTAAAGTCAAATAAACAATCTTGGTGACTAGATCCTCTAGCATTGATACCCCTAGTAAATCATTAGTGTATAGAGTAGGAAAGATACCGGGATCAACTAGGATCACATTTGAAGTCACTAGAAGGCAAATAAATTTGCCTTAAGGCAGCCTAACCCTTAATAGTTAGTCAAGGATTAGATAATTTAGATACGTATAGTGCTAAATGATTTTCCATTCAAAGTGATTAATGTTTTATTATCTAATTCATATACCACTCAAGGCCTACGTGACATGTCATGTCCACCATAACCAAAATATTATCCCAAATCATCCATTATAACCCTTTAAGGGTATTTAGTGGTAATATTATCAATACATGACCAATTTGATCCACCAATTGAGTTAACTAATTCATGCAAAAAAGTGAATTTCCATCATTTGAGGACCGTTTCATAGCATAATGTCAAGTCTCAAAACATTATAAGGTCAAAAGGGAGTAAATTAAGCATTCTGGCCAAAACTGATGAATCGGCTATATCAACCAGTCGAACAGTTTGTCAAACTTGCTGCCTAATCTAGAAACTAATTGATTGGTTTGACCAAACCTAACAATGGATTCAAACCAAGACCTACCCATAACTTACAATAAGCTAACTAGTCGATCAAATTTGCTAATTGTTTAACTGCTTTAAGACATGCCGATTGAATCGATGCGGTTAGCTATTCGATTGTTTTAAGACCATTCAATTGGTACGGCTCAAAATAGTTGATGGATTCAAACCAAAACCATACAAAAATTGCCACAAACAAGCCATTTGATTGGTTTGGCCAACTTTTCTATTGTTATGAGGATTAATAGTTAAGTATGCTCGAAAAATAACATACGCATGCATCTATGTACATGATTCAGACTACATTTAACAATGATATCAACTCCATATCATTGGAAATTCTAGAATTTGAGATTAAACATGACTGGCAACTAAATTATGTTGCATTTCCAGAGAATCATCAAAACACATGCATAAGCTCATATTTACTCAAAATGATACAACTCAATGCATGACTCACCACAACACTACTGCTATCATACAATCATGTGAAAATTAGAATTTCCAAACCTACACTAACCCACATACTCATTCAATTGACACCTCGAGGCCAGAATAACTTAATTAGTGAAGCTTATCAAAACCACACCAAGTAAAGAGAATTTAGTTGAAGCGCCCCAAACCTTTAACACTTTAAAAAAATATTAAAACTAAGAAATATATCCTTTAAATTGTATAATGACAAATAACAATACTAGATTGGGAAAAAGGACATATCGCCCCACCAAAGTGGAAACTAAGGAAAACCAACAGAGGTCATCAGTTTTTTCCCTAAATCTAACGCAATCTTGCTTAGGAGTAAAATAAAAAAGTTTTAAAGGTAAGGTTAGAAGAGGTGAATAAGCTCAAAATTAGAGAGCACAAAGGAGAAAGAGTGGAGACATAAGGGAAGGAAAAATAAAGTTAGTTCTGTGGTTGGGAGAAAAAGAGAAAAAAAAAGAGAGTTAGGATTGCTAAAATATCCTCTATCTGATGTGAAATAAAAGGAAAGAGGAACACGTCCTCATAGCTCTAACTCTCCCACTCGAATTCAAGAAAATTTGGGTGAATTTATTAAGAAATAAGCTAAATTTCCCTAATGGCTCAAATGGTGATGATTGTGGCATTTAAGAGCAATGTGCCTTAGATAAATTCTAACACAAGAGGGGGGAAGGACAAAAAGGCATGGGAAAAAATCAACAAGCATTAGTTGGAATTTTCTAGTATGAAATTATTCGTTCAAACTTGCTATGAAGAGAAAGGAAGAAGGAGATAAAGGTGTGAGGTCATCCTCCTTCTTTTGTCAACTTTGGTCTATGAATTTTTTGACATGGGAAAACAAGCTCGGATTAATGATCAAACGCCATCAAATATGGTTTAGAAATAACTCGGCGATTAAATAACAAGATTCAAGATTATTGGAAGAATTATATCATCAAATTTGAATTTTGGAAATCACATAGATTAAGTAAACTAGTTGATTGGTTTGGTTTACCCATCATATGGTTTCCACTAGCCGACTAGTTAACCTGAACCAACACCTAAGTTGATGACAATAAATGAGTCGATCGGTTGATAGAACTAGTTAACTATTGTGCTTGAAAAACCAATTTTCTAAACTTTTCCAAATCTTTTGCAAATCAAATATAATATACATTTCCCAATGAAGATAAAAAATCATATAATCATCATTAGGCACATAGATTTTCACACATTATAAATTTAATTTATGGGGTATTACATCCATAAAATGATACAACTTGAACATGGTATAATGTTAACATTATTATTATAAGAAATGTAATTATGATGGAAAGTATCACATACAGTTAGCACATAACATTAAAACCCTATTCTAATACATGTATCATTACCTTGGTACCACCGATCTTTAAGTAAGTGAAAAACTATAAGCCTCTTATTCCAAGGTCGTCAAGGAATCACCTAAGGCTAAAGTCAAGCAAAGAAAGATAAGGTAAGAGGAAAAAGGATAATTAAGGGAGAGGGACCAAGAATGTTGGCTAAGAAGGGAGGAAAAAAAAAGAATCAACACACTCGACAAGGGCTATAATTTATATCGAGGGGGAAATTCACTGGGCAAGTTCACATCCAACCTAAATTTCCATAACCTTTTTTTTCCTTTCATTTTTCTTTTTTCTTCTTTTTTTCTCATTCTCTCCTTTTTTCCCTTCTTTTTTTCCTCTTCCTTCCCTTCAATGCTATGCCGATTCTGGCCTATCCCCCTCCTTCTTCCTCTTTTCCTTTTCTCCTTGGGCCACCCAACCCTCTTTCCCTCTTCCTTTTCTTTTTCCCCAAGCAACCGGTCCATCCCCCTTTCTTTTATTTCTTTCCCCCTTTCTCCTTCCCTTATTTTCTCCCTTTTTTTCCTCCATGCTCCTACCTCAATCCTATCTCCCTTACGCGCCATCCACCTCCTTCCATTTTCCTCCCCTACAATAGCCCTTACACTTAGTCAAGCTCCCCCTTTCCCTTCTCAGCCATATAGAACATGCATGTTGTCATGTGTGAGTATGAACCCCCCTGCACAAACCCCTACACACACCTACACCCCTTGCACATACCACCGTACCCTACACCTGCCTTGCCCTGTTGCCACTTGCATCATCCTTCCCCTATAGCCGATCATCCCTGTCATCCTCCTCACATCTTCACCCTTTACTTGCCTATAAATACCCCCTTCAATTCCTCCCTTCACCTCTTCTTCTCCCTCAATGAGATCCCTTGTTTTGTACAACCGACCCTCCTTCTAGCTTCTCCTGTCCGCCATTTCTGTTGTAGCTAGGCCATTCCCCTCAAACACCTCCCCTCTTCCTTACTTGCACTCACCTACACCTACTGAGCCCTATTTTCCCCCTCCTTTTCCCCTTCCTTTTTCTCCCCAAGCATGTAGCCTTGCAACCTGCACTTCCCTACACCACCACCATCGACCAACTCCCACCTCCACACCACCACCTCACCTTAGCCACCCTACATAGGTGTCCTAGTCTATGTAGCCAACTAAGACTCCCCTTTCTCCTCTCCATTTTCCCCTCCTTTCTCCTCCACCCTCTCAGCTGCACCACCATTAGTCGCCAGTCCCATCACTATAACCCTTTCTCCCTCACTATCTTATCATGTGACAACACCACCCTCAACCCCCTAGCTACTAACCCCACCATTTTTCACAAAAAAATTAGTTGCCTCCCTTGTCTTGTCGTTGCCATTGTGCTACCACACCACTTTTCTTCCCCATTCATGTCACCACCACTCCCCTTCATCTCTTTGAGTTTTATTTGACTATATTCCGTTTTTTATCATGATGATTTTGTTTAAAAAAAAAGAAAAGAAAGAAAAAGGAAAATATAGCCTAAGTTTAGATATTTCCATTTTCTAGGTACTATTATGGTGACAATAGGAGAAGAGGCGTAGGTTATTCGTGCTTAGATACCGAAGTAATTTTAGTAAGGATACAGTCATAGTTATAGCCTTTTTGGTTAAAATATGACTTTATGTGCGAAGTAAAGACATGTATGTAATATTAGATGGTTTAGGGTTGTATGTGCGGCTTGACTTGGTGAGGACTAAAGTTAAGAAGATGTGTGGACATGATTGTGTTGGTTCATGTGTTGATGTTTATTTTTATTATATTATATTGCATGTTTTGAAATGGTGAGGAGTCCTTGTGTTAGAAGCCATGCGACTTAGGTAGGGTTTTAAGACCCAAGGGCATTTTGGTCAATATTATGAAAGGGGGAATATGGGGAAACCCTAGGATGAAAGTTAGCCTAATATCATTTGTAAGGTTCTAAAAAAATAACTACGGTAAGTATAAAGAGAATTAGGATAAACACTACACGGAGAGGGTTGACCATGCAAGGGGTGAGTCAACCCTAACACGAGTTATGACCAGGGTTGGTTAAGGTGAGGGTTGGTTGCTATGAATATATATGGAGGTTAATGATGAAATTGTTGGGTATCTCAGCACAATTAAAGGAGTTATTGGATGCTAAGGGATGAGAGATTACTACACAGGTGGAACTAGGGTTTTATAGGTCAGAGCACAAAACCTTAGAGATAGGTTATTATCATATATAGGGAAATTGGGGATTTGGGTTGTACCTCTAGACTATGATGTTAATCATGCTATTTGGGGATTGTGTAATAAATCTGATGGGAAGGTGGGATAAGTGGGAGCAGATATAACTACCATGGGAAAATTAGGGTTTTGAGAGGGGTCCATTTTAGGAGGTTATTATCACATGTGGGAAATGGATAAGTTAGGGTACAAAAATTTAAGGGATGAATAAGCATAGTAAAATATGCTTAGTTGTGGAAAATTAGGGCTAAACAAATATTAAAGGAGGGGCTAGTTCAACTAGGGAGAATGGGGGTTTTGAAGAGTAACCCAAGAGGCTAATAGTCATCATATGTGAGAAATGGGGGAAATGGACCATAACTCATGATAAGAGGGGATTCTAATGACAAGTTTGGTTGTGTTAGATAAAATTGGGAACACAAGAGAACATTAATAGGCATGGATGTACTAGGAATTATGAAATAAGGGTTTCCAAGGGGACAAGGTAGATCTGGGGTGTAGTAGGGCATGATCCATACTTGAGTTGCGCATGTTTTTTCGTGGTTTGTAGAATATGTAATACACAAATAAGACATAAATCACTTAAAGTGGAATATCACTTGAGTCGGGACTAGTTTTACCTTATTTATCGGTCCACCGGTGAGAATAGTGACCTGGATTGTATTATATTTACTAGCCCACCGGTGAGAATAGTGAGATCTTAAACTCAAGTAATAAAACCCTTAGATAATAATAATCTATGAAAAGATACTAATTACTTACAGTGGCACACCACGTGGGTCAGGATCGGTTATACCTTATTTACTGACCCATTAGTGAAAATAGTGGCCAAGAGCATTCTATCCCAGGGTTGTACCTTATTGATAGGTCCATTAATGAGAATAGTGGCCAAGAGCGTGTTGTCCTGGTGTTGTACCTTATTTACCATTCCACTAGTGAGAATAATGGGGTCCCTTAACCTATGTGGATATAGTTCATGGGTTGACTATTTATTACACTATTATCTTGATTCCAGATAATAATGAATGGGCCGATATGACCTACCTATGTACATTTTATTTCCTATTGTAGTGTTATTAATTGCTCTAACCTGCTTGACTATATTGTTAGCTTACTTAGTATGTAACGGACTAATCATCCCTATTGTGAGTGCTACTTATTTCTAAGAGTAGGGACCCCTTCTAAGCCTATGTAGATGAACGAGGATTATCTTAATGAATTTTCCACCTATAATTATATGATTGGGGCAAAGTGATGTTGTTATATCCAAGGTTGGGGACCAGAAATAATTACATTCGACAATTGTCTTTTTCAGCTTTATTGCATTAATGTTTTACTTTCCTTGAGCGATGTTTGTGTATTTCATCATTTTCTGTGGAAACAAACACTTTATCCTTATTATGTTATGAATTACTACTTTGCTATGTTTATCATAGGTTGAACCTCATTTATGTTTTGCCTTGTAGTTGGTATAAGGATGGCTCGGGACCAGACTTATACCAATTATGGTAGTAACACCCTCTTATAGTTGGATGATTTTATGCTAAAAATAAAATTTTCAGTGGAGATTTTTTGGGGTGCTACAACCGCGCTTGGAAACACTAGCCAAGATCAAGGGGAAGAAACAAAACTTGGCTAAGAGGGAGGGGAAATGACATAACAACTGAGGGGAATTCGTTTAAGTGATTGAGTCAAAATGGTGGTGGCAGTTGTGATTGATGAACGATGAATAATAGTGGAGATGGCGGAGTTTGGGTGGTTGAGTTGTGAAGGTCAAGGACAGCAATGCATATGCCAACAAAAATGATGATGAAGATGACTGAAAGGAATGTGATGGAGAAATGGTTGATGATCAGATGGAAAACTTCAGAGCATAAATAAAGAGTTTTGGGGGCTTGCAATAAATTACTATAAGAGAGAGAGAGAGAGAGAGAGAGAGAGAGAGAGAGAGATGTGTTTATATTATATGTTGAGTGAGGGAGGATAGCGTGGTGAAAATTGAAAAGTGAGGTTAGGTGATGGCACTAGGATGTTGAAAATAAAGGGAGTAGAAATGGGGGTGGGATCTTACATGAAAATATATAAGAAATGGAGGTAATGATTATGGGTTGAGAATTTGGTTAAAGTTGGAAAATTTAGTTTGAGTAATTAGACTATAAAAACTAGGTCGGATGGGTCAAGGGCTCCAAACAAGAGAATGCAAAAGAAAGAAAAGTAGATAGAGAAAAGGGAAAAAAGTGTTAAGGATTAGAATTAGATTTAAAATTATGAGTAAATGATTAGGAAGAATGTTATGATATTATTCACCCGAATTTAAGGTTAGATTAAAAAAATTCGAGTATTAACACCTTGATTTTTACTTATGAAATTTTTTGCTATACTAGAATTATAATAATAAACTATTAAATGTTACCCGACATATAATATTAAGGGATTTTTGATCATTCATCTAATTCATGTTATATACAAGGATAAAACCATTATAATGATTAAATTGAACATGCTATATATATATATATATATATATATATATATATATATATATATATATATATATATATATATATATATATATATAAAATACAAATAAAATTACGGAGATTAAACTCTAGATAATACAACTAAAGGGGGGGAAAGAAAGGAACAAAGAGTCCAAAAGAGATCTAGAAGTCAGGGTAAAGAACACATATCATCATAGATAGCTATAAGTCTAAGTATCAACCCCAAAGATAGATCCAAGTCACTTTGCTCATAACACCTCCTCAAATTTTGGAGGATCATCATCAAAAGCCTATGACATTGCCAACTATGAAAGTGTAGTATTAGTACACAACTCATACTGAGTAACACAACCTAAACTAAAAAAAAGCTCATAACACATAAACCACATGTGATAAAATCATAAGAACATACAAATAATGATATCAATTATACATGCAACACTATGGTTCCCTTGGAGCAACAGAAACAATAAGTCATTCTATTATGAAACACATATGAAACATACGATAAAAATGACAAGGCAAGTGACAAGGCCAAGAGTACGACCAATTGTTATGATCCAAAAAGGTGATCATACACATCTACTTATTATCACTTAATTATTCTCAAGAGACTCATAACACAAAATCAATTTGATGGTACAAGGGTAACCGACGTCTAGCCCTACATGGCCAACACCCACCAAAAATTAATACATAACATGACATGACATGATTCCATGGTCAACATATTAATTGCCATGAAATGACATATTCCCAAAAAAAAATATTAAAAAGGCATGATATACATGAAAAAATAAAAATAAATCATGCTTATACCTTAAATATCTTCTGAATTAAAAGCATCATTTTTGAATTTAAATAATAATAACACGTAGCACATAAAAAATCTACTTCTCAAGGTTAATTTATTTTACTAAAATCCTAAGCTTCTAAGTAATAATAAAAACTCAAGCTAAACCAAATAGTTTTGTAAATGTCATAAACCAAACCAAATTGTAATTTTACGGTTCAGATAGATTTTTGGTTTAAGCATATTAAATAATAATATTAATTTTAATGCTTTTAAAAAAATCATATACTTGAAATTGAAAATCAAATCTACTATATGTTTTTACATATGTGCAAGTAATCTAAAGTTAAAACTATAAAATCACGTACATAATCAAAATCAAATTAATTCCATAGCACTTAAGATAAGAATAAAAATAACATAAAAATAAAGGAGAGAAATAGAGTTGTATGTTAAATTTTTCCACTTGTAAATTGCAAGCTATTACATAAAAATTTTGAGAAATTTGATTCTAATTTTTATATCTAACAATCAATTGTGCACATAAATTATCTTGTCTAACCAAATCAAAATTCTATGATCTAGTTTAATCTACCTACATATATAACAACAAATTGAAAAGCAAAATGCAAAAGAGTACCTATTGATAACTTCCATTCTAATTTTTGTGAGAGTTGATATCTTTTGAGGCTTGCAACGGTTACAATGGAGGATAATTAAGATGGAGTTAGGAATGAAGAAGAATGTCTCGAGAATAGAGAAAAAAGGGGTCTCTAGAAGAGAGAGAAGGGGAAAGGGAGAGAGAGAGAAATGAAATGTTGAAGGGTTAGTGTAGAAGAGAAAAATAGGGATTTGTAAATTCATACCAACTTTAGTCTCCTTATCTGTTGCGAGCACTTTTAAATAAGGCCATGGATGAGTCGGATACCACCGGTACAAGGTTGGCTCATTTTTATTTTTATTTTTTGGTTTTTTTTAAGACTTGAGCTCAGTTCAAATTCGAAATGAGTTAATTGATCCTGACTCGAGCTTAGCTTAATAAGGTTTGCAAGTTGATTCTATTCGTTAAAATTTTTAATGAATCGATCCGACTTGTTTATTATGATTCAATTTGTAGTTTGGTTCTTGAGTTGAACTCGAATTAGCTGGACCAAATTTCCTTTAGTCCGAGCTAAGCTGATTTTGTAAATATATCTAAAAATAAAGTTTGAATTTTATTCTTTATTTGTAAATATATAAGACAAACATAACGGTTAATGAGCCGGTTTGATTTATCACCGATCCTACTTGCGGACTATGCTGTTGCGTATGTTGGCGGTAGTAATTCGATTGGATCAGCAATTCGCACACAAATTTTGCCATCCCTTTTCTAATATTTAGGGATGGCAATTTTCCCCGCGGGTTCGGGGCCCCGTCGGGGATTCCCCGTTCAGGTTCGGGTTCGGGGATTCTTAACGGGGATTTTTTCGGGGACGGGGCGGGGACGGGTTTGGGGTCCCCATCCCCGAACCCGCCCCGAAATTTTTTTTATATATATTTTTATATAATTATATATATATAATATATATATAATTTTTTTATAGAATATAAATTAAAAATATAATATAAAAAAATAGTTTGAGGATCGGGGATGAGATCGGGGATCGGGTATAAAATCGGGTTTCGGGGATCGGGTCGGGTTTTAAGAACGGAGAATAAATCGGGAATGGAAAATAGATCGGGGATCGGGTCGGGTATGGGGAGTTGATCCCCGCGGGGATCGGGTCGGGGAATCCTCGATAAAAAAAAATCGGAGATCGGGTCGGATTCGGGGATTATTTTTCTTATCGGGTTCGGGTATGGGGATGGGGTCCCCGTCCCCGACCCGCCCCGTTGCCATCCCTACTAATATTCTCTCTTTCACCGTACGAGGCATGCGTTAATTTGTTGGTGTTGTCGAATGGGGAGAAAAGGGGGGGACCGAATCCAATCCTGTGTTGTACGAATATCAGGCCTAGCCCAGTAAAGCTAATTTAGGTACCCAAAACCTATTCCTGTGTCGAATGTCAGAGGAACCCGATTTAATGAATGAATGGGCCAACGAAAACTAGAGTAGGGCTGTTAACTGTTAAGGCCCATGTCTGCAATCAAACAGTTGGTTGTCGAAACTCGAAAGGTTATAATTATACAAAGTAAATGATAAAAAGACAGGTGCTTGGCTTTATCACACACACAGAAAATAATAATAATAATGATAAAGACAGGTGAGAAAGAAAGAATTTAAGCAGCAGCAGAACTGATGCATGCACCCAACTGCAAATACTGAGAGGTGCCGATGGGCTCAACTCGAGGATCCATGGAAGAGGCAAAAAGGATAGAAGACAAGAAAAGGCTAATTGATGTCGATATCATGATATGCCCCTCAATTTATCACACGCAGCGAGAGGCAGAGTCCACAGAGGATAGGAGATGGTGGCTCATTCACCCAAAAAATACCCTGTAAAGATGTTCGGAGAACAGATAAATAAATTGGGCTGTAGGCTGTACCCATAAAAGCTGGCTTCCTACATGGATAAATTGTTTCTGTTATGAAGAGAGGCTGGGTGGGTACAAAGCCCCAAAAAAATGCGACCCATTTAATAACAGCAGAAGAAACACTGGTAAACGTTGCAGAAGAATCCATGCATACTTTTTTTTTTTCGTTTTTTCTTTTCCACCTGCTGATTCCATCAATTTGAATCTTCTTCCTGTTTGCCCCAGGCTTGCTAGTCGGTTTTTCAAATTACAAGCCCACGCCGCATGTTAAAATCTTGACGCCGCCGCGTTGTGTTGCTTTTCTGTCCATATAGCTTTCGACCGTATATATTATAATAATGTTGAAAGTAACATCTAATGCTAACTCAGCCTTTCACGTAAGGCTAGAGATGTTAGATTTGTATACTATTATTCAGCATCATGTATCGAAGGTCTGTAGCAGTAGATCGATTAGTAGTGAATTTTTTTTCTTTTTTTGAGTAGCAAATATTTTTTTTATTCATGTATCGAATAAAATTAATTAAGTTCGCTCGCAAACTGTTTGATTTAATTTGTTGAAAGTTCGATTCGATTTATTTCAAATTCATTTGGTAAATCAAATAAATTCAAATCTAAAAATATTTGACTTGACTCGGTTTATTTAAAATTCTGATCATCACCTTTTAGTAATGAAAATTTTTTAGAAGATGGGATATCAGAAAAAAAAAAAAAAAGAGAGAATATTTAAACTTATAATCTTAATTCAAGTTAGTAGGTTTCCATAATCTTAATTAATATCAAACAGAAACTTATCTGTAGAGTAATCGATCGGACATCACCTCTTTGATTTGGACAATATCATGCTTTTATTAGTTATTTAATTGCTGTAATGCCATAAAAATAAAATTCACATTTATGTAAAGTCATCCTTATTCGTTAAAAAAACTAGCCACTAACGATCGTCCTTCTTTCCGCCTATTTGGTTCCAAAAAAAGTGAACAATTTTATCATTTACTGCCCCTGTGCTTGCATCCTATGCCCTAGTGCTACTTAGTTTAGTAATATTAGGATTAGGATTTTAGATCGTCGATTCCCACCACGTGATGGCGCAGAGCGATAGAATTCCAGATAGGAAGGAAATTGAGACGTAACTATCGAGTTCATAATACAGCACCGAAAAGGGAAGCAGACAGTGAGTGATAACTAGTAACTAATATATTTTTTTTCTCTTTTTTTTTTCCTTTCCTCTCTACTCGGCAAGTTCCATTTTTTTTTTATAATATTTTTCTAGCCTACCTAGAAATTGGACGGATGGTTTTAGCTAGCAGACTGTACATAAGAATATAATAATAGTAATAATAAAACAAAATTGGCAGAAGTAGCCAGGGAGGTAGGGAATTAGGAAATAGTCCTAGTAGGACTGTAGGAGTACTACTACTAATAGTATTTTCAGTAGGCTTCTTCATCAAACTTTCTTGCCTGTCCCTCTTTGAAACAGATCTATCATAGCACTATTAATATAAAGAAAATGGATATAAAAAAAAACAGATAGACAAATAGATAAATAATAATAATAATAATAATAATAATAATAATAATGTTTTAAAATATATAGTATATTTATGTGTATTTTGACCAAATAAAAATACAAATATATATGCACATGCATACAAAAATAATAATATTATAAATAGATTCCTATATTTTTAGCTTCTGATTTAAAGATTAACCCTAGTTATTTCTTTACTCCTTTTTCCAGTGTTGAACGGTTGCAAAGAAAAATATAAAAATATCATTTCTAAAAAATTTAGAAAATAAAACTAAAAGGAAACATATATATATATATATAGACACACATACATACATTATATATATATTTTAAAAAAATAGATCAAATCTATTAAAATGAAGAGAGAGAAAAAAAACCTACAACTACTATTTATATTAGTTGAGATATATAAACTATTAATAATTTAAAAAAATGAATCGAATACTTTTGATACTAATTTTGATATAAAAAAATTCAGAGCTACAAACATTTCTGGAAAGTTTTTGTGCATCAAACCCTCCCCTCCCAATTACATTATATATTAATATTAGTAGCTTTTATGGTAGGAAAACAACGTCATTAGTTTGCTTTTATTATTCATTCTATATATAGTGCGTACTAGTACTACTACTATGTAGCAGTATACGTTACTCGCAGTACGTACTGGTATCATTTTGCTGAGTTTTCGATTTTGCCGTCATTTCTCCTTGTGTCTGTGTATATGTCTCTGTGACTGTGTCTGTGTCGGTCTTCTTCTTCTTCTTTTTTTTTCTTTTTTTTTCTTGTAGTTTTGAATTTATATTTCGAGCATGTAATGTGCGTGTTAGGCGTTTGGGTATTCTGAATTTTCGCTGTCTATGATATACTGTCATCCACTTTCTCCGTCGCTTTGTATGCTTGTGGTCTTTCTCAGAACATAGAAACAGTCAGGTTTTGGACATTATCAAAGAGTTTAAACATTAGAAGATAAAGAAAAAAAGGAAAAATATATATTGGCGGTGGAATTTTAATATCACTTTTTTAGAAAAAAAAAAAGTTGGATCGGAATAATCTGAATCATCTGGATATATTTTTAATTCTTATATTCCTTTTTTCGCAGCCAATTGTATCTAGAAAGATTATGATGGCACCATGCATTGTATCGTTTTACAAATCTAATAGTAAAAATATTAATTAATATATAGGATAATACTAAAATAAACTAAATTTAATAAACACACACACACACACATATGTATATATATACTCAAATAAAATTGTTTGAAGCACATGATATAGTTTTAAACACTTGAATAAAATTTTAAGCTAGACATTTTTATTAATCTATAAGGAAACCTATTTAATTAGGATAAGGCGGCGTAATCTAAACGTAAATTATCTTCTAAGAAAATATCAAACTTAGTATGGGTCAGCATAATCTAATTTCTCAAAGGACGCTCGTTAAAACTAGTAACATATAGTGCTCGTTTGGTAAGGGGATAATAGGGGTGGAAAAATTATCCATATATTTTATATATCTTATATAATCTATTTAAAATTAAATATATTTATTATAATAAATAACCATTTTATATCTTAATTTAATCTAAAATAGGTATTTCATTAAAATATATTTATTATTATTAAATACTCAATATAAAAGATACAAAATAGAGGAGAAATTTTTCTACCCCTATTACTTCCATACCAAACAAGCCCATAGGAGTATTTAATAACACCAACCATCACGTATACGTAAAATTAACTTCTTAGCTAAAGAAGCCGTAATAAAAGTTAGCTATCGACTAAAATTTAGTTTGAGAATTTATATATAGTTATTCTAAAGTATTGATATATTAATCTCGATTATTATTATTATTATTATTATTATTATTATTTCATTTGTTTGTTAAGTCGATATAAGTTGACAAATTATATATCTCGAATTACTGCACTTCAGCTAAATCATATTCTTATCCGCATATTATTACTCGACCTTGTGTCGGAGTCCAAAAGGTCAAGTGTGATAATTAACGTACAATGCTAGAGAAAGTGGGCTCGATCCAAAACTACACCATTAATCATTAGATTATTGTCTCCCCTTGTGTATCCTATATTGTTTTGATTCGATTATGGATCTTGTTTTCTATGGGAAAAGAGGGCAGAAAGTATTTAGTCGGGGTTTTATTAGAGGGACGATCCACGCACATCCGGTCAATGTAGGTATAGAATGGTCAACTAATAAATAGAAATCAGCTAAAACACAACGTCACATATACATAGAAAAAATATTTTTAAAAAAAAAAATAAATAAAATGAATTGGAAAATACAGTCCAAAATTTTGAGCTGTCAGTACATTTATTTTAGAAATCGAAGTATCCATCCCCGCATGATTTGATTCTGTCTGAATAATTAAATTATTTGGTTCTTCTTGGCTCCCCCGGCCCTAACTTATCATGCATAACAAAAAACAAAAACCTACATATATTGTGCTAATTATATATAAGCTTCGTAACGAAACAGAAAAGAACCTAAGTACCTACCATATACATGCATATTCTCTCTGATACTGATAGTAACAAATCAGTCGGTATACAACCATATATATATATATATATACACTTATAAGAAATTATATTCCTCCTCTCTTTTATCTTTTTTTTTTTCTTTTTTTGTCCTCACGCTTCATACTGGCATATATTATTTTAGATCAAAACATGTACGGACTCTTCGCCTATCCTTGTCTTAACGCGTATTATTTTTCTTTTAAGAATATCAGAAAGTTTCTATATAGCTGGGGAGTGGGGGCTGAAGAGTGGTCTATTTCATCAGAGGGAGGGAACATGAACTATTTTGAATTTATTGTCCGAAACCTGATTTATTTTTGTTTTACGTACCCACTACCCACAGTAGACGCATGGATATATAATATATCTGATAATACAACATTTACTTTATTTTATTTTAGTTTGTTTTATTGTCCTGCACAATGCACATGACGAGTAGTTGGTCATCACCCGAGTCATCATAACACGACATATATTCTAAATCACAATCTATGACCAAAAATCTTTTGAACCCAGTTATTCTTTCGTTCTCAATGATCCGAACAATTTGCGTTGAAAATATATTCAAGATGATCGTAATTAGTAAACCTTTTTTTTTTACATGAATTGTAGTTAGTAAACTAGTTCAATGGTCATAAAACTAATCCAAAATAAAAGGTGACCCTTAGAGTAGCAGCAATACATGTCTACTCATATAAGGTGGCCAAATCTTGGAAAGTTACGGCACCCGTTATCCTCCGAATACTAAAATAAAGTCTCTGCTCAAACTCATAGACCATCGTCTATTCACTGATTGCTATCCCCCGATACAAACATCAATACCTTGGTTAATCGGTCGCGGTAATGCTTCACAATTATGTCCCCTTGAGTCAGTTGTATGAACTCATTCACCTTAATTATCTCTCTTAAGACTCTTGAGGTAAACTTAGTATGAATTATCGCCTTGAAGTCCTCCTTGCACACGTTGACCTAAACACTAGGTGTCGGCAACTCCTTGTAAAAAAAAATATGTAATACTTGTCATCCGATAATGTGGGTAGGTAACTGCATCATATGTCCTATCTATGTCTCGAATCATCCTTCCATAATAAATGGGTCCTCATCACCGGTGTAGATCAGCGGAAGATGTCACGTAACCCTCTGAAGCCAGTCTTCTTCGATACCCTCTTGTGGGTAATGCGAAGGTGGTATCATAACAAATGTTGAGACGGTGAACGCCCGACAAACTTGATGAAGGCCTCAAAAGTCTCTTCAAGACGACTTACGCGACCGTTAAGTGTCATAGCTATTAAACTGTAAGATGCAGAGCGTGTTAAGATAAAACCTTCATAGCTTACTGACACATATTGTACATAAGCATATTCAAATGGCCCTTATGTAATCCCCCAAAATTTTAGAAAACTATTAATTTAATAAATAGCTTTTATTTAAATAAATTAGCTTTTAAAATTATTTAGTTCAATTATTTTATGGATTTTTTAGTATAAAAATTTGGATTGGAATATTTAATAAAATAAAAATAAATAATTTGTTATTTTACCATCTTGTTTTTACTTAAATAATTTTTCAAACTAATATTTTACTAAAATTATCCTTTTTGAACCAATATATTGAGTTATATTGAATCAAATTATTAAATTAAATAAATTATCAAAATATTATATTTTATTATTTTCTAAATTAAATTACATTATTTTTCTCTATTTTCCATTTTCCCTTCTTTTCCTTTTTTTCCCTTCTCCTTTTCTCCTTTTCTCCTTTTCCTCCTTCCTTTCTTTTTGTTTTTTTTTCTTCTTTTCCTGGCTCGGGCTGCCAGGGTGCCTCTCCTCCTTGCGCCTGGGCCAGCGACCCATTCTCCCCCACCCACACGCACAACCAACCCAACCAGACCAGCCTCTTTCGTTTTTTTTTTCTTTCTTTTCTCCCCAGATCGGGCTGGTCCACTCGCCCTCCTACCTGCGCCGACCTGGTCTCCCTCCCTCTCCCTTCTTTCTTTCTTCTCCACCCGCCTCGACACAGCAGCCCGATCAGTCCCCTTCGCCATGACTGCCACCAGCTGTTGTCTCCCACTGCCACCTCCTGCAACCACTGCCACCACCTGTCTTCCTCCCCCTCTCTCTCTCTCCCCTGCCCTCTTTCTTTCATTATTTCAGAAATTGGGTAGCCATGCACCCCGTCCTGCATGGCTCCCCTTACCCTCTTCGCCAACCTCCCCCTGCCACCCTACCACCACCCCTGCCACCCGATCAGCCCCTATCCCCCTACCCTTCCTTTTTTCTTCTCCCCTTCAACCATTTTCTACCCCATTATTGTCCAGCCTTATCCTCCGATCCTCCCTTCTCTCTCATTATCTTCCTCTCCCATTTTCCCCCTGTTTTGCTCCACCACCACCCTCCGCCGCGTAAACCGCCGAACTGGACCCCCTAAGTCGCCTTCTGCCACCGTATACTACCTCCCTGCACCGCCCCTACGCCATCCAAGCCACCCCGCAACTCCCTCTTCCTCTCCTCTTCTTTTTCTCCCAGTTTTTCACCCTTCTCGACAGCCCACCTGTAACGCCACCGATCGCCGCCTTCCGGCCGCCTCTTCCGCCACCTAAGCCACCATTCAAGACCCTGCAACCCCCTCTACCACTGAAATGTCTTAGTTGGTCGAAAACAGCCCTTGCACCCCTCCATTTTTCCCTCCACTTTTCCTTCCTTCTCAGCCCTTCCACCTCGACCCACTTCAGCAGCCACCTTTGCCACCTCACCGCCGCCGCCTCAGCCGCCCTTGGCCGCCAACAACCCATCCTCAGCATCCACCTACACCCCCTATTCACTCCTGCACCATCCCCTTGCCTTGAAACCTCCCCCATCTACCTTCTTTCCTAGCCCAAGTACCCTAACCCGAAAATAACCATCTTTGCTCCTATCACCCCCTCTTCGAGCCCTTTTTCCTTTCATTTTTGCATGCAGCTCATGCTGCATATGCAACATGAGTTCCTACATTATTTGGCCATTTTTATTAAAATCTTTAAGGTATGATAATATTTAAATTAATTATTTTCTTAGGCAAAATTTATAAAGTCTTATATCTTGATTTTCTTATTTCTAATAAATATTGATTTTATTTTTTTAGGTATTGGTTTTCTAATCAAAGCTTGAATCTTTAACCGGGATACGGGTAAGATTCAAATTTTGCAGGATCTAAGGTAATTGTTAAACCCCACTTAAACGTATGATTACACATTAGGAATTGTAATATGTTATTATGGTTGATATATGGTTGTTGATATAAATTATATGTTTGCTTGTATTCTTTAATAAAAAGGAAAGTATGCTCTTTTATGTGATATGTGTGGAAATGTTGCCTAAGGGAAGCATTTGATTATTAATGTAAATGTTAATCAATTATCCATGTTATTTTATGTTATTGTGACCATTTATGCATGAATAATATTATTGTGAGCCCTAGGGGCATTTTTGTAATATTCCTTGCGTTAGATTATGGCCTAATATGTGTGGGTGCTAATATGTATTATGTTAAAATATAATAGTTGGTGGAGTTGGATATTGTTAATGGAGTGTTAATATTAGTATTTCATGTGGAAATGTTAATTTAATAAAAGTGGGGTAATAAAGGGGATAAAGTGGCAATTTTGAAGGAAAATGGCAATATGGTAATTTTACAAGTGAAAAGGGGTATTGTGGTATTTATGGAAGTTAGGGGTATTATGGTAATTTTATAAGTAAAGGAAAAGATGGTAATTTTTCAAGTAAAGGGGCATTATGGTAATTTTGGAGGTAGAGGGTCAAAATAGTAATTTTATAAGTAAATGGTAATATGGTAATTTTATAAGTGAATGGCGAGATGGTAATTTTATAAGTAAGGGGTATTATGGTAATTTTGGGAGTAAAGGGGGTAATATGGTAATTTTGGAAAAGAAGGGAAAAATGGTAATTTTGTAAGGGAAGATAAAAATGGTAATTTTGGATGTAAAAGGGTAAAATAGTAATTTGTAAAGTAAAAGGAGTGTTATGGTAATTTTATTAGTAAAAGGGGATTGTGGTAATTTTGTAAATAAAAAGGATATTATGGTAATTTGGAAGTAAGGGGTAGAAGGGTAATTTTGTAAATAAAAGGATATTTATGACAAACTTGGGAGTAAGGGGTAACTTGGTAATTTTGATAATAATGGAGGATAATTTGGTAATTAAATTATGATCAAAAGGGGGCAATTGGATAATTATAATAGAGAAGGGTAATTTGGTAAATTAACCAACAAAAGGGTATTATGGTAATTTTAATAATAGAGAAGGGCAATATAGTAATTATAATAATAGAGAGGTGAAAATGGGTAATTATAATTATGAAAAAGGGTAAATTAATAATTATGAATATGGAGAAGGGTAAATTGATAATTATAAATATGGAGAAGGGTAAATTAATAATTATGAATATGGAGAAGGGTAAATTGGTAATTATAATTATAAAGAAGGGTAAATTAATAATTGTGAATATGCAGAAGGGTAAATTGGTAAGTATAATTATAAAGAAGGGTAATTCGGATTTATAATAGTTGAAAAGGGTAAATGGCAATTGTAATAATTGAGAGGGGTAAAATGGTAATTATGATAAAGGAGAATGGTAATTTGGTAATTCATCCAACTGAAAGGGTAATTTGGTAATTTAACCAACTAAAGGGTAAAGTGGTAATTATTTAACCAACCAAAGGGGAAAAATAGTAATCCTGATAATGAAGGAGGGTAATTTAGTAAATTATCCAACACAAGGGCAATTTAGTAATTATAACAAAGGAGAAGGGCAATGCGGTAATTTAACCAACCAAAGAGGAAATATGTTAAGGATAACAATTATGAAGGGTGAATGGAGATCTAAAAAGCGTAGGAGATAACTTGGTAACCTAAACCGAGTAAAGGGTAATTTGGTAAATAAGCAACCTAAAGGGTAATATGGTAATTTGTCAAGTAAGGAAGGGATGACCTAGCTATTATATAAGTAAGGGGTAAATGAGTAATTTGTATCTGACATGTCGTTGGGATTGCTGAATGTTATAATATGACTCAAATAACGTTAATTAGTAAGGTAAGATTATTTGATAATTAGCAAGTAACATGAGAATGAATCTTAATCCAGAATTATATGAGATTATGATGGCCTCAATGGTTTCTCTGTGATATCTTGAATAACCATCTGAATAAGAGATGATTAATGATATCAGAACGATTGAAAGTGAATAAGTATCTGATTATTGTGCTTTTGGAGATCACCTTAATTAAGACACTAATACTCAAAGTGAAAGACCTAAAGATCGGAAATGGTGACTCTTTAGGGGTCACTACCCTAAAGACGTGGTTTAGTCCACGATTATTATGGTATTTGCTGGTGTACCTTTGTGCCCCAGCCAGACCCTATATCTTACTCTTTTTAGCTCTACGGACCTAGTTAGGGGGTATGCATACTTATGGATTAGGTGTCCTTGTCGGTAGGGTACTGAGTAGCTTTATGCACCAGTACGACCAGGGTACCTTTGTGTCCTTGTGTTCGTGGTTGAAGGGTATTGAGTAGCTTGTATGCACCGGTACGACCAGTGTACCTTTGTGTCCCGGGTTCTTGATCTCCCGTCCGAGGTTAATAAATGGATTTGTTGTGTTGATTAAGAAAGGAAAAATACTAATCATGAAAGTGAAAGATTATGAGCCGGGCCCAGTTGGATTATGATATTGATTACCGATCCACCGGTTATAATAGTGGCCCAAGAGCATGTTGCCCTGGCAAGTGATTATGAGTACCGATCCATCGGATATAATAGTGGCCTAGGAGCGTGTTGCCCTGGCAAGTGATTATAAGTACCGATCCACCGGATATAATAGTGGCCCAGGAGCGTGTAGCCCTGGATGATGTTGATATATATACCCATCCACCGGTAAAAATAGTGGGAGTCCCGAGCTCAATAAAGCCAGTTATATATATGTGAATAAAGTTATGGATATAAAATATGAGATTGAATGAATAATGATGGACTAATGGCTTAAGGCCGAAGGTATTGATTTTGCACTATGAAATAGTTTAAGGCCCGAAAGTATCGATTGTTTATAACTGCTTATTGATATCTGATGTGATTGTTAATCAGGTGAATGTTTTATATACACATCTTGTTATATATGCATGTAGTTTTATACCATGTGTGACATTACGGGCCTGCTTTTAAGTGTGACTTTAAAGAGTTATTCAGTACCATAGTACTGAAGGGTTCCACTCGTGGGGCCCCTGCCTATTCAATGGGCAGTGTCCCTTGCAGGTCCTTGCAGGTGCTATTCAAGTGGGCAACGGGAAAGAGCGTAAGGATTATTCGGCCTTTAGGGTTTCATTCCTTATCTTCTAATGTATGGTTTAAATGTAATTTTATTCTTGTAACCACCATTGATGGAATCTATTCTTATAAAATATTTACTTGCGCTACTTTGATTTAATAATGGTTTGAATTTCTAGCAATTGATATTTTATTCTTTAGCCTTAGCACTTGGTACTGGAACGGTATGAGTGAACCGGTCTGGTACTAAGTGTGGCGGTAATATCCCCGAAATTCACTATTTAATATTTTGCTTCCTCAATTTCTTTTAATAAAACGAAATTTTTCAGTAGTGAATTTTGGGGGTGTTACACCTTATGCTACCCATTTTTGATTTTTCATAAGTTAATCCGGGTTTTTGAATAATCAAGTTTCTCAATTCGTGAAATAGGGTGATATAATCAAATAGCGAATTGTTTAAAAACCAAAATCTGAAAACAAAAAATGGTAATAAAAACCAAAGCTCTAATAACAGCTTATAATATCTCCAAAATTTACTATTAAATTTTTTTATTTTAAGCAGAAGCGTATTATCAAAATAGTGGGGGTGTTACCTCCGATATTGACATAAGTCCGGTTTACCATATCATCCTTACATCAATCTTAAGACAAAACAATTATAATATAAAACATGATAAAAAAGGAACACAAGAGAACTTTCACAAACATCGGATAAGAGTTTGAAGATTAACTTTGAGTACAATAGCAAAATAAGACAAAAAGGATCCCATGAAACTAAGAGTCTAAAAATATATCTGGGTAAAATTATCATTCATATAACATGATTTTACACCAAAAACCATGAAGAAAAGTCACTCTTTCACATATAATGCATCAAAAGCTGCAAACTCATCTACTAGGTCATCATCGACCTACACAAGGATGTCTAGGTCGTATGCTAATGGGAATGAGAAGCGCCCATAAAATAGATAATCTGTACGCTACGTATTGAGTAAAGTAATGGTATAGTCGAGTAGGGTTACACATAGTACATGAGTTCACCTCAAAAAATAAGCATACATGCATTAACATAAACAATGACAGGTAAAAACTAACTCCGAGTCTTATTATTAGATATGTCATATTTCAATCTTTTATTTACGTCGAGTTTAAGGACCATACTATTCTTAGACCAATGGAACGATTTGAAATGCCTCTTAGGGTCAACACATATGAGGCACTATTATTATCTAATAGAATGGGTCCAACACCTCTCAAGGGAAAATGCTCCTACGATACTATTATTAAACTAGTGGAACAGCCTGAAACACCTCTCTAGGACAACACACTTGATTCACTATTATTATCCTATGAAACAGATTCAACACCTCGGTCTTATCTCACATAATCTTCCATTTTAAATTATTAATATTTTATTCACTAGTATTTTTTTCTAAATCATATTCACGTTGAATAGGAGGTCCCACTATTCTTAATTAGTCAAATGGACTGATGTACCTCTTAGGGATAATACACCTAAGTCATTATAATTATCAGGTAGAATGGACCCATATAAATACATCGGCCCAACTCATGTAATATTTCACTTTAAATTATTAATATCTTATTTAAAGTTGATTGTATATTCAAGATCAACATGTGGGACTCATGTAAGCATGCAAGACATATAATTGAATCACGTAAGCCCAACCACAATTTTTTTAAGCCATAATTATTATCACTATTGTTCTCAAATGACTATAGTGCCCTTAAGATAGTTAAAGCAATCATACTCTCCCAAATGCCTTTATGAAACATAATATTAATATATATATATCAATCTCCAATATTAATATGAGATACAAAACCCTAAGTATATACATAGATACTATGAATCCAACATCATACCCAAAATACATACTTACACATTTTTATGAATCTTAAGATATCATAGCATACCATATTCATATAAAATTCCTAAACAAAAGCACATATAAATATACAAGTAGCACATAAAGCTCTAATTACGAGATATATTCTTACCAACAAAGGCATCAGACTATAAGAACTTAAATTCTAAACTGATTCATTTGAGATCGTTGGAAGATCACCTACGAAACAAGAGTAAAACTTGATTAGGACATAATATTACAATTGAGGGAAAAGTTAAGGTAAAGAAGGGTGAAAATAAAAATAACCAAAACCAATGGAAATATTGGGTTGCATGGAAGTGTGGTGGTATTATAGTGGTGTTGCAGTGGTATTTTAGTGGAGCATAGGTGTGCTAGAAGAGCAATATGGATGTGGTAAAGAAATGACACAAGCACAAGTGTACTGGTTGAGAGTAATGAACTCGCACAAATGAGTTGTGCACGAGAAGCATGGGTAAGAAGGAAATGAGGGCATACGGGCATACGAGGGATGCATGGGCTTGCAAGGGATGCACTGGTAAGAAGAAAAGGGAATGCAAGGCTGTGAGCAAGATCGTGTGTGGGTTGTGTGAGCACACACGAGTAGGTTGTGCCTGAGAAATACAGTTGTGCGCACAAGTTTGTGAGAGGACATGGTTGGAGCGTGCTCGAGAAGAACGGTAATGTGCCTCACGAAAATGAAACGGAGCACTCGGGAAAGGAAGAAAAAGGTGATGGCGAGGGGTGGTTATGGCCGGCGACGGTGAAGGGGATTTATAGGGTAATTGAGGTGGGTGTTTTACCAAGCAATGGCAGTGCTAGGTGATGGTGGTGGTGCATGGTGATGGTGATGGTGATGGTGATGATGGTTCAATGAGTCAAACAGGTTAGGGAGAGGAAGAAAGAAGAAGAAGGAAGAAGGTGGTGGTGCGTGGATGGCTTGCTCGGCAGAAAGTAGGCAATAAATGAGATAAATGCACCTTTTCTTTCTCATTCTCCTACCAGCTTTTTCTTCTCCTTTCTCCCTCCTTGTGTATATCCCAGTTCGTATATGACTATTTAAATGTATTAAAATGGTGCAATTTTGTGGGGGGTGAGGTCCTTGGAAGTGCAAATAAAAGCTCAACTTCATTTGTAATTTTTAGAAAAGTAGGAATAGGGTTCGGGTGATCTACTAGAGAGGAGGTGCTAAAGCTTCAGTGGATGGTTTGGCCAAATAAGGCCTGGGTAGAGTTTGTGATTTGCAACATGGTGTTGATTATCGAAATAGGATGCATTGTGTTGCTACGTTCTTAGAGTGTTTATTATCTTTGAAGGTGATAGTGTTTGCCTTGTCTGATATCTTCTATTGGTAATGTGCTAGAGAGTGGGTTCGGTTTGGGAGTGAGTCTTCTTTATATTGCTTGGCTAATTTTGCTAGTGATTTTATGTGTTGAGCATTTGGTCTGAAAGGACTCTTTTATTTATATTGATGGTGTTTTGTCTAGCCTAACAGCTAGTTAGTATAAAATGTATTTTTACTAATTTATCAACTTGTAATTTTTAGTTATATCTCAATAGGTATTTTTGTTTTTGGTGATGTTTGAGTAAAGAAAAGTTGGAAATTTTCACAACCTAAAATATGAGGAAAAGTACCGTAATTATACTTTTAAGCACTGGATGGTTGTTGATTTTTTAACTTTTACTTATCAAAAATAAAATACAAATATAGAAGTCACATGAGAAAATTTATGGTTTCGTTGGATTCAAGAAGTTTTATGGCTTTTTTGTTAACATATGTGATGCGCTAAGGATTTCTACTGAGTTGAATTTTGGTGATGCTTTTTAGAATATAGTGCAAGAAAATTACTTATTTATTAAGTTAAAAAAAAATAAAAACATGTGGGAAGGATACAAAACCTTTCTCGTCATCATGGGACATGCAAAAGGTGATTTCCACTTTCGTATTTGATTTACACTTGCATGAAAATATGGAGAGAGAAAAAAGGCACCTAAAAAGAGCCCATGAGGAGAAAATGATGCCAACTTTTGATGCGAATGTATCAGTACCTTTTCAACTTAAAAAAGTGCAGTCGTTTTGACCTTTCATCCCTATCTCTTTCTTTCTCCGCCCTCAATGACAAAGAACTCGAAAGTCCAACCTTTAACCCAATAATCAAAAGTTATGGAACCATCCAAGAATTTATCTGCCCTGCCCATCCGACGCACTTACGTTACCTTAGCACCTCGAATTTCTTACCACCTCCATGCTTGACTAAACTTCAGTAGAGTTCATGTAGTTACCTTTCCACCTCGAATGTCTTAACATAAGGTAGTCTTGAGCCTACTAACTTTAAATAATTAACATTATAATTATCACTTGGTTGAGTTTGAATGTTTTTTAGTCAAAAGTTTCAGATTCAAATTCCATCTATTTTAATAGTTGTACACCTTTATATTGCCTTAGTCTGTGTTTAGGTAGATTGTAATTTTTCAAAAGACTTATTTATTTAAGTTAATTTACGTTTTAAATATAATCAAATGGTAAAGAGTAATAACTTTTTTCTAACAAAGAGTTATAAGACATTTTTTAACAAAAAGTTATATTTACAAAGGACCCTAAAAATCACCAACTAAGTGAGAACTTGGGATATGTTGATAATCTTAGACTCATTGGCCTTAACCCATTAATATTAGGCAAATTAAAAAGTGAATGAAGTGTTTAAATTTGAATAGTGGGATATGAACAATTTCTTTGTGGATGTATGTTCCTGTCTGACAGGGTGGAAAATCTATTACAAGTATATATCATAAGATTGATTGATTTAGTACATTCTCAATATATGATTTAGCATGATGATTTGACACCCAAATAACAATACAAAAACAGTATGTAATGACTATCTTACAATTTAGGTTCTTTCTTTCCTAACATTGCCTGTCCGTCCTACTTTGATAGCTTTTCAATTCCTATATTTCCTCAGCAGGAGCAGAGCAGAAATTAACACAGCAAATGCAAAACAGGGGAGGATGGAAACGCTGTACACAAGGAGGTGTATGTAGAAGATGAAGAAACGTAACTCCATTAGTAATAATATGGTCAATAGCAGTTAGAGCCCACAACTTACATACTATTCTTCTAAATACGGACCATAACACAGAAAACGGATACTGTTTTCTTTCTTTTCTTTTTTTCTTTTTTTTTCAGTTTTTCTTCGAATAGATATTTATTTCTCTTCTTCACATAATTATTTCTCTAATTAAGACCCATTAGAGAACAAAGCTTCCCAGATCTCAGTAAACACCTCAACAATAACTCTATGATGATGAGCAGAATTCAAAGATAGAAAACACTGCAAAAGATCCTCAAGCTCTTTCACACCAAATATTTGTTTCTCAATTATCATCTCCACCATTGATGTCCTAAAATCGCTGTAAGGATCACTTGAGCTCTTCACCACAGCAAAGCTTCCCTTCACTTTCTCCTGCAATGGCAGCACATCAACCTCTGAACCCTTTCTCCCAGCTCCTCTCCTCCGCCGTGTTCCTGACTTTTTCTGACGATTCCTGACCTGGGTTGTAGCCAGTCGGCGATTTGACTCGGAATCGGAGGAAAAAGAAAGGGACTTTGAAGAGAAAGAGTTAAAAGATACAGATTTTGATGAGAATAATGTCTCCGTTTCGTCTTCTCTTTCATCGTCGCTACTAAACCAATCTTCTTTTGCTTCTTCCCCGTAAGAAAGCGGGTTCAATCGATACGGAAATGCGTCTTTCTTCTGTTTCCCTAACTGGGCTTTTCTGGGTTTCGCACTACCTCTCTTCTTCTTCTTCTTCGTGTTTATCTTTATCCTCTGCTTCTCACACTCTCCGTTCCTGCACTCGTTAAGCTTGAAGTACTGATTCAATGGAGAAATCGGCGATGCAGGTGGACACCGACGACCGACATCAATGTCGTCGGAGGTTCTTTCTGTAATTTTCCGACGAGGGGTGAATGAGTTTTTGGTGATGATACAATTTTCTCTGACCATTTCATCAAAAGTTTCCGGACATCTGGGTTTGCACATTAAAGGGTGTGGTGCTCGGATTGATCTTGGGGAAAGGAATGGGTCATGTGGGGATTGAAGAAGTTGGGGGCTTTGTACTGTAAAGACTGGATTTTGATTTTTATTTTGTTGGTTGACGACATCCGATGATTGCCTTTGAGTTTTGCATGAGTTGAAGGGCGACCGGAACATTTTAGATAAAGAAAGATTGAATCTGTTTTCCTTTTCCATTTCCAGCATGGTATGTATGTAGCACACAGGGAAGAAGGTGAATCAGAGAGAGAGAGAAGATAGGAGGAGGGAGAGATTAGTGAGATAAATACAAAAGTGAAGGGGGGTTGTGTGGTGGGATTTGTAAATGGGATGTTGATTTAAATAGGTCAGATGGATTTATGTTCTCTTCTCGGCTCTTTCCTATTTCCTTTTTTTTTTCTAAGGGCTCCGGGGGTATTTGCATTGGGGACTTGTCTTTTGTTGGTGGTGGGGGGTGTGGATGGATGATATGGGGATGTTTGGCACCTTCTCGTGTGAAAGACTGGAAGCTCAAGGGCAACTGTTTTTAGGTAATTTTCTGCCGTCACCGCCAATGACCAAATGCCAAGTGCTATCAGATTTGTACTCCCTAGGCTCAGACAACTCTCTCCCTCTCTATCACCGACTCTTCCCGGCCGCTTGCATATCATCATGCATCATGAACTTACACAAGAATAGGTCTCTTCCTTTGCAAGGATCAGATCTATGTGTTTCGATAAAATAAAATAAAAAAGAAGGAAAAAAAAAGGACGCATTGACATTCACCTCTGTTCAACTTTTCAACACCTCTCTGTCTGGGTGTAATGTCAACTCATCTTCATAAATGAATCAAGCGAATTAGTAAATGGTTACTTAGTAGTTGTTTTTCTCTCACGTATTTCTCTTCTTTATTTGGTGCTGTTTTGTGTTGATACGCTTCATGTGTTGATTGTTTTTTAATAGCATAAGCCAATAAAAATCGTTAAAAGAGATTGAAATTATGTGATCCCACGTAAAAAAAAAATAAGGAAATCTGGATAATAGTTTATATGAAAGTTTCAATTTCCCACTCTTAAACAAAATTTTTGATGGAGTTAAAGCTTTTACTTAGCAATCATGCCTAATGCCTCCCAGGCAAATACATCTTGGAAGTTTATATCAATCAATCATGGACGAGTACACCTTAGATTTAAGATGTAACCCACTTGGAATGAAGAGCACCAATCACCTAATGAGGATCCATTGGACGTGACAAGTACCAAATGATATAGACAAGGTCTATATCATTGGGTATCGAATTCTAATCTCAATTGAAACTCCTTTGCAAACTCATGTCGGTCATTGACAAAGGTAGCACAAGGACATGTAGCAAAAGGTGGTGGGTATGATATAATCACACATCGAAAAACTAAGAAAATCTCTAATAAGTTTATATGGGGGTTAACTGTCCGCTCCTAAGGTAATTTTTAAGTAGAGTTACAGTCTTCCCTAGGCAAGTAGGCCTGGGGCATCTTGGGTGAGTATGTCTTAGGGGTCCATATAGATTGGTCTCAGGTGAGTAAGCCTCGGGATTTCAGGTAGAACCACTTAGCATGATGACTATAAATTGTTAGGTGGGCCTTTTTGGGCATAACAAGTGTTGAGTGTCCAACGGGGACCCATTTATCGTGACAAATACTGATTGTCGAACGTGATCCATATTAGATACACTCTCACAGCCCATGTTATATGTTCTTTGTTTCCCTTCTTAGACTTTTGCTAATGTAACTTTTATAGATATTGTGTGTAACATATGGTTTCACATTTGTTGTAGATTCAATACGGACAATGTAAAAAGTTCTTACAAGCTAATCTACGCTTAGTATAGAATAAATTCTTGATAGGAGGTGGGGGATATGGTGGTAGACCTGGCAAACCAAAATGCTCCAATGTGTAAATCATTCATATGGGGTTGTTGTACAGGAATTTTGTTGACAAGGGACAAGTTGAACAATAAGGGTGTCCTTGTTCCTATGGTGTGTATCTTATAATTGTCTAGAAACAATGGAACATACAATTTTTACTACTTTTCTACAAAAGAAATATGGTGTTGGTGTCCAATGGTGGTGAATCTTAGAGTTCTCAACCAATCTCTAGTAGAGTGGATGACAAGAGTAGGGAAGTTGGATGATTAAACAATAACTTGGTTGCTCACTCATACATAAGCTATATTGTGGCCTAGGAAAGATTTAGCCTCTGATAAGAAGAGTATTGACCCATGATAGGTACATAGTTATGTGAAGTAACTATTAGGAAGATGAGATGATGGATGAAGATGGTACAATAGCTTTATCTAGGCCACATCATCCATTGGTTAGCTCAAAGTTAAATTGGACTTTGTGGGCCTGTAGGGCATTTCCTATAGTTAGTAGATGAAAGAACATATGGATATTTTAGAGAGTGATGAATATAGTATTTTTCTACAATAATACCAAATTAAAAATTTTGAGAAGTAGAATATTTGTCAAATAATGAACACTTGATTTATAGTGGTTTAAAAAGCTCTATAATATTTCTCTTATTTACTACTAAAAAGTTTTTCCATTTTGAATTTGAATATCTCTTTATATATATAGTGAGTATTTTATGATGATCACTTGGCTAGATTTATGAGCCTACTATTTCAATGAACTATTTAGAGGCGATTTGCACGTAACCTAGTTATACTATCTTATATTCAAGAGACAACTTCTCCTTGATTCTCTATTCGTGATGCTATATGACACTCAACTCTTCACTTGTATTTAAGATGGTGATTTTGAATTAATACAAATTGAATATTCACTAGAGAAAATATAAAAGTAAATATTCACTAGTGGATATTATAAATTAGCTATATAAATTAGAGCTATATGTGTATGAAACACTCTAGCTATATGTGTATGAAACACTCTAGCTATATATGAAAAACAAGTTGAACATTAGATATGTTTGGTTTGGATCTAAACAAGTGAAAGCAAAGCTCTCTTTGATTAGAGTAAAATTTAAAAGTGGTTAACTTAGAAGAGTGTACGAATATTTCTTAAAATTTCTTTAAACATGAAATCTCTAACCTATAAGATAAGAAGGTTGGAATGAATCGAAACTAGTCATTATGTTCAAAAAGGCTCCAATGGCCGAATCACGTATGATAGAGTTTTTGACATAAGCAACTCCATTCGTCTCCCAATCATTTGGGACTTATATAGGTTTTGTTCCCTAGTCTGTTTGCTAAAACATTCATTCTATCAACTCTCTATCATTCCACTAGACAATGTTCGTCGTCCTCTATCGATCATCCACCAGGCTAGATTGGCTAAATTTCAACCTTTGAAGGGTTAAGCCTTTTAGAAAAGGTTTCAAATTACTAACAAGCGATTGTGTTTGAGCTCAAACAAGTAAAGAAGATGTAGAAGTTATTTCAACAAACTTGTTTTTGAAAATTAAACACATCATTTGTCATTTTCCTCAAAGTTTGATTTATTTGAATAGCTTTGTTAAATGGATTTTTTTATCATAAAAAGTATAATGCAATTAAAAATTATGTTGAAACTTGTTTAGAAGAGCAAACAACTTATTGATCCTAAGTGTTTAATTTGTAAAATACACGTACATAGAACCTAATACAATATCATACATTTTACTTGCATCTTGATTGTTTATCCCTTCATGTTGGGTGTGTTCCAAATATGAAATTTTGGCTTAAAACATGAAGTAAACAAGTTAGAGAATGACATTAGTTCATTATAATCTAAACAAGGTTGATTAACCTACAAGGTTAATAGCATAATCCAATCAAGTGAGATATGTTGGGCATGCAGAAGTGTTCGAGATGGTTTATGGTAGGTAAAGGAGGATAAAGGTTATGTCATGTCCATAACACGTGAATGGATTGCAATGAGGCAAAACAAGAATATCATTACTATATAAAACTGCTTATTTTTAGTCAATACTTTAAGGGAACAATGCCAAATTAGATCCCATCTTAGTTTCATGGTGGACAGAATCCTTAGGCAAGCACAGATGATTGATGTCATTGATTAGATTCATACAAAAAGTAATGCTAATGTCCTTGCCCATGAATTATCTAAGTTTAATAATTGTACCAATTTTATATTCTAGAAGGGGATGCTACCCTATCCCTTATTTATAGTTGCATTGGCTTATTCACATTAATAATATAACCTAAACCCAAGATGGGAGTGTTTTTGCTAAGGGAAAAAATATACATGCCATGAGCTATTTAACATCTTGATTTTACAATTCACCATATACTTGATCTGTGGAGCTCATCATTCTGATATATTGTTGAAGATGATATGTAATCAAGTACATTATGTTGTTGCAAGATCATGGAACCCCAAAATATGATCGCCAATTCCACAAAAATCATGATATCATAACTTTAGGTACAATGGTGAATTTATCTTGTTGACCTTCCATGCCTTTTCATGTTATCGGACTGCTCATTAATTCCTATTTCATACGAGAGATAATTCTTTTCATGCAATCAAATTGCATGCCTCGTTCCATCATATTTTCATTATATGTATTCATACATTTTTGCCAAAATATATAAATGTTGCATGCATTGGTATAATGTATTTAGGTGATGGAGTGCAGTGCTTTTTATATTTCGGATATTATGGTCATGAAAATGGCAACCACCTACATATGCTACTATGTGAATAGAAACCCTATATGCTTAGAGTGTAGAAACATATTTCTTATTGCTTTGCACCACATCTCTGCCAACAGTATGAAGAATGATGCACACGGGTATCTATTATGTAAAGGATTAATCTCCTTCGCAGCTAGAGTCTTCTACAAATTGATCATCAATGTAAAAAAAAAATGTTGTTGTAGTATTTTATCCTCACATATTCATCATTTTGCTTTATCTTATTGTTCTCTCCTATCCTATGTAAGGGATCAACCTCTTTGTTGTTGCCTCATGTAATATTTATGTGCAAATTTTAGTGAACTCTCTCTTGACAACGGAATCATGAAATGCTCTTGATAGAGGAGAGTTGAGTTCAATTATTTTGATTTTTGACATTTCGAAAGATTGCTATAGATAAATATACGCATGCTTCTTCAATTATTAGGATAGGTTATTTTGTAGATTTCTTGCATTAAAATAAACCCTGATCTAATGTTTGATAACTATATTAAAAATACATAAAGTATTTACGGGAGCAACAAAATACCTATGTGAAAAAGTAAAAATGAATGGACATCTATTATATTTATTGAAGGAATAAAAATATAAAAGTTGTTGGGAGGAAAAAATTGAAAACTAATCGATCAAAAGGATTATTTTATTTCATATTAACTATGAGCCGCCGAATAAATTCAATACTCTAATTGTATTCATATATGAGTTTCAAGTTGCAATTACCAAATATGAGACACTTTTTTCCCCCTTGGCTAATATTAGCAAGAAATACTTGTCATTATATTTTACTTTGTATATTATTTGATCAAATAAATCCACAATATATAGTATTAACCTATTATATATGGATATAATGAACCTCTCCAAACCCTTTTCCAACCTTGACTTGGTGCTCTAGGCCAAGGCAACTCCAACCAAGCAAGCATTGGCCGGGCATCTTCGCAGCTCGATCGCTGTTCAAGGGAGGCTGCACCTTGCCAAAATGACACGTGAAATTATTTCAGAAAGCAATGGACCGGCATCCAAATTTAGGACACAACATTTCCAGGTTTAGACTAATAATGAGCAACTAAATTTAGATATCGTGTTTCCTCCAATGGTTCAGCCGTAAACAACCAAATGGTTGCCTCGACGCAAAAGGTGCCGAAGGGACCATCGTCTGTTTAAAGAATTATTACCCTGATCATAAAACTGCTGCAGCTGGAGATTCAAATTTCAAATGGTACGATCAATTATAATAATAATAATAATACAGCAAACTTTGTACAAAGGGATGATTAATCATACAATATTAAATGAAAAATGATGAAAAATTAATTAAGCTGTTTTTTTTTACTCGTACTGAAATTACTTTTCACTTCGAGCCCGTGACTGATTTGACTAATTATTAATCAGTTTTCGGGATTGGACTTGCAATCGTCATGATTACGAGTTAGTTCTTTTAAATCATTTTTTTTTTGTTTTGCTCCGCAGAGTGTAAGTCTCAGACCAGGTGTGATGACGATGCCTTTCCCGCGTGGTGACAAGGGAGAAATTCTAAAACACAGTTTTTTGGTTGAACAGTAGAAGAGAAGGGATGAGATTAGATCGATGGAAAAATTCATTTGTGCCACGGACATAACACATCAGCCATTGAATCCTCCAAGTGCCTGACTGTTTCTGACTTTTGCTTGAAAGTTACAATTAATATAATTTGTAATTGTCAGCGTCATTCGTGTTCGCATTTTTATTAATTATTGTTATATTATTAACGATTAAAATAGGCATATAAATCAGGCAGTAAGCATCAATTCTTATACTATAGATCTCCTAATAACTTATAACGTACGTTCGGAATTATTTTTATAATTTTATAAAATTTATTTTGCTATTTAGAGTTATTTTATAAACTTTATTTAATATTTTTGTTTAGGTAAATGTGATTATTCTTCTAATTTATGATACTTATATATAAAAAATAGGATCAATTTTGTAATTTATAATATGTATGTATAAAAATCAGGTCAATTTAATAATTTAATTATTATAAATATGTTTATAATTCTAACTTACAAATACATGCTTATTTTTATAATTATATAATTAATATAGGAATATTCTAATATATGTTCATCTCCTGAAACTAAAAGCGTTTAACATAATGAACATATGTGTTATATGTTATTAACTAAACGGTCCATGTTATGACTTTAAGTCTCTTATGTGATGATCATGGGTGGTGTCCGTCATGAACCTAACCGTTTAATGTTATGAACTTGGATGTTTCATGTTATGAACCTAAGTCGTCTATGTTTTTAACTATATGTAATTAACCTATCAACTTTATGTGATAATATAAAACATCTAGGTTCATCATATATAACGATTAGATTCATAATGTATTATGCATAGGTTTATCAAATATAACGATTAGGCTCATCACATATAACGATTATGTTCATCACATATAACAATTAGGTAATCGTTCATCACATATAATGATTAAGTTCATCACATATAACGATTAATTGTATAGAAAAAATGATAAACATTTTGGTAAAATGAGAAATGTTTTGGCATATTTATTTTTGATGATCCAAATTAGCCATAATTTATTTCAAAATTATGAAACAAAGGAGGGCCACAAATATTCAAGAGTAATAAAAAATAAAACATTAAACTCTTTGTGTTTCTATCGATGCACTAAATTTATTTTCCTTTCATATCTAAACTTCTATACAATTATAAAAAAAAAATATTGAAATATGATCCTAATTGTGTCTAACCATTAGACCAAGACTTCATCGATTTTCAATTATTTTCCTAGAAGTGGTTATGCCTACTTATATATTCTTGCTAAGTGTAGTTTTTATTTTTATTTTTTTATCTCAAGACTCTATAAAAAAGTGAAGAGGTTTTAGTTTTGATGTGTATATACTAGGCCTATCCTTGTTTGAGAGATTAAAAGTCCACCCGAAAGATGATATTCTGACAATGAATTTCACGACTAAAGAGTGTAACAGCTGGCTTGGCTACTAACCATGTATTAACAAAGGGCTCACTTTCTCTGATAAATGCCTTAGAGAGGATTTTGATCTGATGACGAAAGTCTTTTTCTTTGTCTTTTTCTTCTTCTTTTTATAAGTAATTTTATTTTTAAATTTCAAAGGTTTGCTACTAAGACATCATGATACCATTTCCCTCTATCTTTTAGGAAGGATTTGGAAAATGGTACAAATTATTTTCCCCCGGCACAAGTGGGTTAGTTTGGATTGAGGTAACATAGCTTGGGTAAATGCTTAAAATTTACTTAGATTATCAGAACTTAGGTGAATATAGGTGGATGTTTTAAAATTTTTTCCCAATAATATTATTTATGCTAGAGTAAATTTTTTAAAAATGAAAGGGCAATATTGTTAATGTATACAAAAATTTATTTAATTGTAATTCTTCACCTTGGTTACTCCTTATTCTGGGGGTAGTGAAAATAGGGTGAATCAAAGTAAAAGATCAATATAAGTGAATTCAACAAATTGACTTCCTAAATAAGATGAATTAGGGTGAATGATTTAATTCATGTCAATTAATCCTAATCCAAATAGAATATTAAGATATAAGTAAATCTAAGTTCATACAAGACAATATAATATTTTTATTTTAATAAAAATTCCACTCAATTACCATAAAATTGTCTAATTTCATTTTAGCAATGTGTTATAAATAATTTTATTTATGTGCCATATGTTTTAAACTTAATTTTTATCTCGTATCATCCTATTAAAAGTTCAAGTATTAGGTTACTAAAATGATAAAATAAAAATACTATTGAATCATTTGAATGATCACCAAAGTTTTGATATGATCTAAAAGTTTTTATAAAACAAGAATAATTGAATTTTTCAGACATTATAAAAAAAATATGCAGCTAATCCATATTTTCCCTATGAAGTCTACGAAAATATGTTCTATTATAAATTTTATCACTTTGGTAGTCTAACACTGAAAGCTTTGATATGATGGTACCAAAACCACCAAAAATATTTGTAACACTTCGAATTTTTTTAACCTTAATTATTATGTAAGTAGGCTCGTAATCCACTTCAAAAATTTATATCATGGGTTTCCAAGCCGTATATAGTAAATTTGAACTTTTTGACACTTATTTAATTCATTTTTAGAAAATCGCATGGTGATATAAATTTTTTCGATCGTGTTGTTTTCAATTATTTTGATTTGTTCTAACTTTATACCTCTTTTTAAGCATGTTTTCTTGTTTTCATACTTTCTGCATCATTTCTAAGCCTTATGCTAATTATTGAATTTCTTGAAGAAAAAAATTAGTCGTTTGTAGAAAAATGATAATTTATATAATTTTTCTATTCTAACTCGTTTCTCATTCATTTTGGTTCATCCAAAAATTTTTCTTCCTTCTAAAAATATTCTAAGCTTACATGTGAATCCCAAATATTTTTAAGTTAGTTCATTCTTTCCGAATCACAAAGTTGCGGAATTTTTTTTTGTGATGAATGATTTTCACAAATTTCTCTTTTTTAATTTGTTTGAACTCCAAATGAATTATGAATTCATAATTTTTTTACACATTTGATTTTCTAAAATTATGTCGCATCCATCCGTACCATTTTGTATCATTCGTTAATTATTTCGCATGTTTGTTGGAAAAAACGCATTTTCGTGTATTATTTGACCTTGTTGTTTTTCACTAGTTTTCTATCCACCAAGCTTCAAACTAACTAGAATGCTCAATATTTTGATATATTTGGGTTTCCAAAATTATTTTGTAGCTTTCCATGTATTTTCTTAATTTTCGGAGCCTATTTGATATTTTATTTATGTAATTCTTAGACTTTCCTTGCATTTTTAATCATTAATTTAAATGTAACCAACTTCTTAACATTATATTTGGATCTTAACTAAACCATATCTAGATCCCAATCTGTTTCCTTTTGAGTAGTATTATTTTAGAAAAAAAAGGTTAAAAGTACCCTAATTTACCCTAGCATTTCACCCTCTTACACACCTAAATTCTAATCAAGTGCTAAGATTTATTTTTTTCCAACCAACATTCCCCGTATGTGTAGAACAGTGCAGAACCCAACCCCTAAGTTGTGCAAGTCATCCCCCACTAGCCTATTTAGTCTAATCTTCTTCTTTTCTTTTCTTTTCTCTCTTAGGTACGTTTTGCCTTAGAGGTCAGTTAATAGTTTACATGTGTTCTGACTTGAGATGATATTTTTATGTCAATCTCTATTCCATCGAATGTAATAGTAGCCTAGGTGTGTTATGCCCTGACAAGGTGCGTTATGTTGTTATTATCTCCTAAGTACTAGGGGCGATTAAGATTATAATATTGTGATCACTAAGTAAATATAATAACTTGGTTGTATAGTTGCATCCTTTGAGTAGTGAAATTTTGGGATGGTACAAAAATGGTAATAGAGTGGAAGTGTTTGAAACATATGATATTTAAATGATTTTCAATTAAAAAAAATAATGATAGCTAAGTGAAGTTTATCCTTAATTCTTTAAATAAGCAGAATTTCATTGGATTAATTTGCAAGATTAATTAGATTCATTTGCTAAAAAGGCTTAATTTACATTTTGGCATTGTTCCTCAATGAATTTTGATTTTATGTTATAGCTTTAACTCGGTTGGTAAGTGCTTACAATATTTGTGATTCGAGTTTCAATGATAAAGTTTCGAATTTTATGAAAGTAGAATCGGGTGCTCCGGTTTTCGTCTATAAAAATATTACCGCACTTTAGGGCAGGTATGTGATATAATATATTATATGAAACATATGACATGCACCGCCATGCATCGTTATATTTAGTTCACTCACTAAAATAAGCAGCAAAACTTTGGTTTACTGGGGGGCGGGCGGTCGTAGCCAGTAGGCAGGGCTTGGGACGACGGGACATGTAGCCCGGAGAAGCAAAGACAAAAACCTTGTGAAACTAATAAAATTCCAGACTCTATAGTCTATAGTCCTATCACCCATGACCGTGGATAAAAATTTCTAACCCAACCCTTTCCTTAATTATGTGTGTATTAGTCGGAATATCATCGTTTTGTGACATTTGTCGGCATGCGAATGTCTAATACGAAGGACATCAAATATTAGCGGACAAAAACTGTGCGCAGGCCCAAAACCACCAACTCGGCCGGTTCACGTTCCCAACAGGATGGGCCGCATAACCCGCGGTTATATAAAAGTGTGTGCGAAGGCCCTTCCTCACGGCCTGAAATTTCAAAAGAAAAGCATCCCAAAGTCAAAAGAACTTCCAAGAGAGCGAAAACAAAATTGAGAAAATGTATGGGCAGTGGGAGAAAAGAAATTAGAATGAAACCAGATGCTAAGGGACAAATTTTTTTGGTAATTACAAGCCCCACCTCTCCCCCCCCCCCAGTTTTTTTTCCTCTCTCTTCAAAGTCAAATTTTAACGCAAAGACAAAAGGAAGATAGTAACGTATATGTGTGTTTTTTTTCTTTCCCCCTGCAACATGGATTTTTGATAGGCAGTCTTTGCGGTAGAATTTACTGTTATATATATATATATATATTGTATTGTAATTACCAACGGCTCTGAGAAATTCAAATCTATAGTAGTAGTAGTAGTAGTAGTAGTAGTTTCTAATCTAACGTCTATATGTGCAATTTACAGGAAGCAAGCCTTCCAGAATATGCTCTGTTTCCCGTATGGAAATAATTAGTATGGGTTTCATTAGTTTAGTGCATGCTTATTTGTTATGCTACTTTACCTTCCATGCCGTCTGTTTTATGGCTACCTTCATTATTATTATTATTATTATTATGGATCGTTTCGCACGTGAATTGGATCAAAAGCTGTCTTAGTTGTGATCATGGAAGAACGCAATATAACAGTTTTTTTTTCTTCCTAGTTTTCAAATTTTAATTCGGTACCTTTTTCTTTTGATAATTAGGTAAAATGTTAGTAATTGCACTCTTAATCAGATGCATTTTTCTTTACTTCGTACCTCTAGACTACAAATAATAGGCCCAAGTCAAAAAAACAGAATGCAAAAGTTCCTATACCATCTTAGGAAGAAGAGATATTCGTGTGGAGTCTCGTGCTACTGAAATCTCGTACTTAAGTTTAAGTTTCTCCCCGACTTATTTTTAAATCTTACGGACCAGGTGGGTTCAAATATATCCTACTTATTCTAACCATTATAAAAATACAATAACTTTTATATAGTATAATATCATATCGGATCGAATTAGATCATATATTCAAAAATAAAATGACAATAATATAACTACCGATCAAAACTTATATTTTTTTTTATTATTTAACAAATGTAACAAATAAGCTAGTGAGGCTTTTGGATCAGGGGAAGCTTTTCTTCTTTTTTTTTTTTAACTTAATTTATTTTTAATTAGGGTCATTGAAAGATAAAAAATAAAACTATATCATTATATTTCTAAGATTTTTAGCTACAAATAGAGACTAATATTGGCATGCATTACCTTATAAATGATTCTTGATAACGGTTTTGAAAGGATTTTAATAACGATTTTCAACCGTTATTAAATCACGTATCATTAAAGCTTTAATAATGATTCAAAAATAGTCATAAAGAATCTATAATTCTATCAAATTAAGGTAAGAATTCATGTTTAATAACCTTAAACTCCAACAAACCCCTAATTAATACCTGATCAACCATTAATTAAAACCCTAAATAACTAATACTTTGGATTAAATGTATGATTTAATAACAGCTTGTAATATCCTACATTTTAGCTAACTCTAATATCAAGTAATTAATATCTTAACCAAGTTCTAACATCCAAAAATTTATATATCTATTCTACCATAAACCTAAACCTTGTTTCGAGTTAATGATATTTTTATCAACCTAAACTTAAAAACTTAATGGCTAATAATGAATTTATCCCATTATCTTAGCCTAAATCTAAACCTAACCCATTTCTTTCTTTCTTTTTTCCTTTTTTCCTTTGCGAGTCGAAATATTTTCCCTCCCTTGTTTCCCTTCCCTCTTGCATGCAAATCCCTCCTACCCAGACCTTATCCCTACTACGTCCCATCCAATCTCAAGTCAAACCTCCAGTCCTCCCATACCTTGCGTGTTTACTTGTCATAGCCTTACTGATTATCTCACCCTCTCCCCTCGAGCATGTATACACACACCCCACACATTCACCGAGCCAATCTTCTCCTTCCTCCATTTTTTAGTCAAAAACATCACCACTAAAGCATAATCTTCTTTCATTTTCTTCTCCTCCTTGTCGTCACAAACAACCTCAAAAACCTACCACTGCTGATCACCCTCGAGACACTTCCACCACCCACGACAACCTGCACCAAACCCCCAACCTCACCTCACCTCCTCTATTTGGCATAAGAAACCCCAACCCCTTTTCTCTCTTTCTTTCTTCTTGGTTGTGGCCACAACCACTACACCACTCCTCTTCGAAACTTCCACCGCAACTCACACTCCATCAACAACCAACCACACTATAGCAACCCCTTCTTCTCTTTCTTCCCTTGGGTTGCAACAAAACCAATTGGACTTCTCCACCTAGCTTCAACCTCCTTTAAAAACCCCACACCCCAAGCATTGACATAATTCACCACATGCTACACCCACCTTTTGGTCAAAATAACTGAACACTACCCCTACCATTCGACCACACCAACTTAACCCATAATCCATCTTTAGCCATTCCCACCCATGTCACCCCTTTATTTAGATTCCCCTACAGGTGCTCGTCCCCTAAAACTACACAACCAACATTTGTTCCACCTTTCCTCTTAGTACAACCCACCATTCATCCCCACTTGTTTTATAAAGTTTTCCCCAATCGATCATTTGTTTTTGTTTTGATTTTCCCCTATTGTTTTACCCTCCATTCCTTTAGTTTTTGCCTAATTATGGTATTCAATTCTAATGGTGTTTTATTATGGTTTCTTATGTGTCATTTTTGAGGTTTAAGAAGAGGCGGGATGGGATTTGCGTGCTTAGAGACTAGTGTCATTTTCGTAAGGATACTTATCGTAGTTTAGGATTTTTTTGGTTGCTAAGTGTTATGCATATTTTTGTGTTATACCATGTTATTGTTATCATGTGATTAAATGTATGATTGTTAATGCTATGATATGGAGTTGATATTATATTGTAGAAAATAAGTGGAGATTATGTGATATTGTTAATCTATATAGAAAACCTTTGGTGTGATATATGGTTGTAAAATGGCTTTATGAAGGTATGATGAGTGTGAAATGAGTATAATAAGGAATATGGAGATAAATGGAAGACTTGAAAATAATGATACTAATATATGTAAGAAATTCATGAATTAAGGACTTATGTTATGTGTAAGGGCATTTTGTCAATATGGTTTTAATTTGGGAATCACTGTGTTCTATTATGCGATATCAATTAAAATATGAGAAGTAGTTTATAGGAAGTGGTTAGAGTATTCATGAATGGTCTAAGGTTAATAAAGTATGTAAATGGCCTAATTTGGGAATAGTAATCCTAAAAGTAGAAGGCTATTATCACATGTGTGAAATAGTAAATTTAGAGCACAAAATTTTAATATATTGTTAAAATTATTGTTTTGAGAATGCATCTTGAAATTGGTGTTTTTTTAGCCCTACAAGAAAAGTTATGATGGATTTATGAAAATTGGGTTTATAAGCCCCAAGAATAATAACTTTTGAGATATGATTATTATCACATGTGCAAGACTCTAGAGTTAAACCTTCAAATCCAACTATAATAGTAATAATAGTATTTGAGGAAGAAGTACTAAGTTTGGTGGATAAAAGAATAATATAAGAGGAATTATGACTAAAATGTGAAATTAAGGTTTTGGGGAAATATAAGGGTCTTAACTAGACCTGGCAAAGTTGACCCAACCCGACCGACCCAACTCGAATAACCCGACTTGAAACCCGATAGTAACCCAAAAAATAAAACCCGTTCATAACCCGAAAGTCCGAAACAACCCGATTCAATTTGGACCCGACCTGAATTTAGCTAACCCGATAAAGACCCGAACCTAAATTGACCCGAACCGAAGTGACTAAAATCAATAATAACCCGAACCGAGCACACCTAAAACCCGACCCAACCTGAACTCCAACCCGAACCCAAACTGACCCGAACTCTAACCCGAACCCGAACCGAACCAAACTTTAACTTTAACCCGAACTAACCCGAACTCTAACTCGAATCCGAACCGACCCGAATCAAAATTTTCTTTTCAAAAGAAGTGTTAGGCAAATCAGTTATTCATTGAACTCGGTATAAGATTGCTTTGTTTATTGATTTGCATTTTACTAGTTTTATTCTTTTTTATCCTTTCTAATTAAGAGGTAATGACTAAGAGAATGTGTTTTAGTTTTGTCAAAAGGAAACTGATTTACACGTAACACTTTTTTTTGTCACTAATAATTTTACTTCCACGAATTTGAGATGCCAAACATGTCATAGAACAAATTCCTGCATAAGCAACTAATATGCTCTAAGCTGAATGTTGGATTATCGTTTTAATATGCTTCTAATAGGGTAGTGATTCTACTTCTAGCTAGGAGATTAGCTGAAGTGAAACTCAACTGCAGAATGTGTAGTACGGAAAGGCATCAGCTTCTTCTGCATTCTAATCTCCCCAACGTACGTACGTATCACTGTCTAGCATGTGAGGACCCTCCATGCCTGCATTTCAATTGATATTCAAGGTCCATGGAGACGGGGGAGGGTGTATTTTCTCATTTCTTGTATAAAAAACATGGAGTGTTGCAGTATGGCAGTATGATCAAAGCTAGCCTTTCTAGCCTCATGACATAAACATTAAGGTAAGTTCACAATAACAATTTGATTCAGGTTTCTGAAATCAATGGAAAGCGATTATACTATAGAAAATCTATAGCCAATATGCCGAATCAAAATCAGGGATGCCCATTGGCCGGCGTCTGTCACATCTCATGCTAACAAAATCACGGAATCAAAGGTCCAGGGCAACATTCCTGAATCAACAAAGAAAAGGAAAGCTTCTCGACCCCTTCGGAAGTTAACTAATTCTGGTAACAACTACTGCACCTTTATCAATCCTCAGATACAACTGCAAGACTAATGAACTCACTCTCCTTTGGGGTTTTTTAACCTAAAGTTTCAATATCAGCTAGCTATTGAAATCAACTGCCCACGTGGATATTTCAACCCATGAGTCTATTAGCCTTCTACAAGAAGAGGATCAACACAAATGGGGATACATATAGGGTTCCACCAAGTAGCAGCATCATTCAATTTCCAGAGCATATAAAGGCCTGGCTTTATACTGCCTCAAATCTGAAACATACTACTTTACCTTCTTAACATGCACCGATGTTCGATACTTGGCATCATCCCTGATAAAACTCCACCAAATGTAGGCAAGGGGAACAGTAGTAGCATGCTAAAGAGCATGAGCATCTATAAATCCTTAGTATGGAGGAAAATCATATATCTTAAGAAGCATCGCAAGTCCACCTCCTATGACTACCAACCACACTTTCCACCGAGAAGGATGGCGACTGATACCAGCCCAAATTGCCCATATGAGTAGCTATGCAACGGCCATCACTACACAGACTTTCATGTTCCATCTTGCAGCAGGTGTCACAATTACATAAAAGCCAACCTCCTTGCTGCTGCTTACAGAGGAAAAATGAAACATAAAAGCCAACCTCCTTGCTGCTGCTTCTCTTAACTTCACATCAATTTCTTTGCTATGTGGATATTTTGGTAGACTAGATGGCTCACAAGCATAAGGTTCGGTAGTAAAGAACTGTAACCAGATTGAAGGTAGCAAATCAATCAATGTTCTTCTCAGAAAAGTACTTCATTGAAATAGAAAGAGAAAAAAATACCTGTATAAATTAACTGAAGTAGACATTGACCAGTAGAGGCTAAATGCAGTGTCTTTGGGCAATGGAGTGCAACTAAAGTAGGCACAAGAGGGTTCTCCCAGCACATAGAAAATGGAACTTTGAACCAGTCAGATGACAATAATGTTTTACCAACAAAAATTGGTTGCAGACAAGTGTAAAGAGAAACAAGAGACATAAATTGAAGTAGAAGTGTGCAATGGAGAAAAAAAAATGCCTGCAGCAGTCAGGTGAGGAAAGATAAGAAATGAAAGAGAAACGATTAAAGCTATGTAACACCTAATTAGCAAAATAGGATAAAATAACGTGCATGTTAGCTAAGTGATTGGTTTGAGCACCTTGCAACTGTCCTGCTGCCCCATCATTTGCCTATTGTAATTCCAATTGTGGTGGTAGTATGGTATCAGCTGAAGTGCTAAACCATAATTTTATTTAATTTATCATAAAAGAAGAATTCCAGTCAAATTACAAAGATTCCTTGCGCTGCAACCTCCTTATCTGGGAACAAATTGGCAGGAATAATTGAGACATACCAATTAATCTAGTTCCTACAATGTCCAACCCAAGATCACCACGCAACAGATACAACTGTTCAATGAAATTTTCCGCTCGGATATGCACCGCAGCCAAATGGGCACAGGAATCTGGAGTAAAATAAGATACCAGGAACTCATTTTCAACCGAGTAACTTAACGACGGCTAGAAAATTGATTGATTCTTTCAACTAAATACAGAGCATCATGTCGTATACTTACTAGGTTCAAAGCTTCCTGAGTTTAGTTAAGTCTATAGCAATGGCCAAATGTTAGTCACATTAAAAGTCCAAACAAGTGTAAATAAGAAAACTAGAGCATTGATAACAATAGTGATTATGAATTTCTGACTGTCCGAGTTGAGAATCACAAAACGACCACAACATCTGTAGGTATATTAACCATTTCTGGTCCTATTCCCATTGCTGCCATATTGGAGGAGCAACTCACCGGCAGAATCTGTTTTTTTATTTTTCCCAGCCATAATTCTGTTAGCTAATAATTGAGGAGTATACATATATTATGAATGTTACGGTGGTAATTGAATAAGGAGGGGCGGGGGGCTCTTTTTTTTTTTTACCTCTTTGGGTTCTGTCACCATTAGGTTCTACTTCTGAAAGAGGTGGATATGTAGGCCTCTTCTTGGAGCATGTTTCTTCCTCCTCGTTGACATTAGCAACTTCACCCTTCTCTTCAGGGGTGGGTTCAACAGGACGTTTCATGTTCTCCATTGAAGCTGCAAGAGCTTGTTGCAGTTCACCATCTTCGTCAATAATATCTGTAGGTGAAAGAGAGACTAAGTTCAAAATTTCTCTCAAAGTTAACAGTTAAAATACAACTAACATTGTGAAAATAGATAGTGCAGGTAGGGTTATAGCTTCAGTCATTAAGCCTTCCTTAAAATCTTAATCATATCAGAACATGAGCCATAATTTTATTTTTAAAACCAAACTAAGCTGAGTCTTATCTACTGTCCATCAGCACACAAGACATCAAAAACCATGAGAAGTGTCGGTACATACCAGCAAGATCCCTACTCAATCTGTCCATAAGATTTTCTGGGGGAAATAAAAAATAGACAATAAGACCACCACTAAGTCCCAGTAATGGCTAAGAATCCCACAAGCCCTTAGCTGGTTCTACATAGTTAGTCTTAGATATAAACATGCGCATTTTTCCAAACCAGTTGAAAGCAGCAGAGAGAGTAATGAGTATGACATTAAGACAGAACCTACCTCCAACAATACATATGGATGCACCATTCCCGACCACAAGTGCATTTTTTGTCCTGTTATAGGGTCAATGAGAAGAATGGCAGGGACAAATTCCACCTTGTAATATGAGCAAACCTTATTCCCCTCATTTGTATCATCATATGCCTACATATTTACACAAAATAAGAAAATTACAGCTAACTAAAAATTCAAAAGAGAAAGCAACACTAATCTTAAATAGAGGTCAATCATGATGTAGGAACAAGAAAGAATATACATCAAGAATAAGCCACTACATCTAGCCCCTATCCTGTTCCCATAAATAGGAGGTAATTTAGAAAAAGGTTTATACTCCATCAAAACAAAAAGATAGTTCAGTTATCCAGATAGGAGCAAGAATTTCTACAATTTATGAGTTTGAAGGCCAGTAAGGTATAAGAATAAAAAACAGTTGATCCATTACTTTGTTAGAAAAAAGGTTTTACTGAGGCCAGAAATCTTGATAGCTACTTGGTACAGTGAGTGATAAAAAACAGCACAAATAAAACATAAATCAGCTATAAAGAAAAAGAACAAGAAAATAATCACCTGCCAAAAGATGAAATAGTGCTCTCTCTACTTTCAACTACAGCTTCACCTGTCAAAGAGATGGTTCGACATTCACAGAGACACAAAGCCATTCCTTATTCTAATTGTTAATCGATAACTAAATGGTGTAGGTGGGAGCATGTTGATTCTACTTAGTGTGTTATTCTCACAGATCCTTTTGTCTGCAGCTCCGCTGCATTTTGTCCCTGTTTAAAAATTTGGAATGTACAATGGTAAGACAAAGTCCCCTGGGAATAACCAAGTAACCTTCATAGATTAAGTAAAATGCAGAGCTGAAATTAGCCATGTGAATACAATAGTGCAAACCACCTCTTTTCAGCCATGTTCGATGGTAGTGCTCGGTCATGCATTCGTTAGCAGAGATTGAGAGACAAACATTTAAGAAACGCCCAAGAAATGAGACAGTATAAAATAGTGTTTGGAACTGATATGATCATATGCTCAAACATGAAAAGGTACAATATCTTTTCAAAGGACCCACGATACATCAGAGCAAAAGGAGGACGATATAAGGCAGCAAGATTGTCTCGAGTACCCTCAGTTGTTGATGTGCTGCCTTGATCTAAATCCCATACACTAGGGCATGCCATTTCTTCAACAAAATTACTAACAACAATGGTGGAACTTGCAGGATGTAAAGGATCTCCAGTTCTTGAAGCTCTAAACGAACACAAAAAGACAACATTCAGACACATGGAGCAGCCAAAAAAATAAAAGCGAAGCAAATAAATTGATTGTCTGACTTATGGTGCACATACACACACACACTCTCTCTCTCACAGAGACACAGAAAATGTGAAAGCTCATTGATAAATAGTTGAATAGTTAGATAAAGAATTAAAATAGTACCTATGGACCTTATTAAGGATGTCTAGTAGGGGGGTTAGCTCCATCCCACCCCACATTGCAACCAACATATTCATCTTCCTCAGTTGCTAGAGAAACAATAACACATTAGAAATTTACTAAGATGTAGAAACAAAGAAGTAAATAAAAGCCTTAAAAATACTACCTTCAAAACCATACAACCAACTACGAGTAGTTATCAACGCTTCAATATTTTCAGGTAAGTACGAGCTTCTCCACTTACTTAAAACTCTACCTCCAATGCTAAAAGTTTATTCTGATGCAAAAGTTGTAAGGGGCACACTTAAAATATCCCTAGCTAGATGTGCAAGCTCTCCATATTGATACTCGTTCTCTCTCCAAAAGTCAAGAATGTTCGGCTTGATTTTGCGGTCCATTCTTGGATCATCTAGATACTTATCCAGCTTTGTCTTTTCATTATAGGTGTATGCAGTCTCATTTTCATCAAAACCCTAAAAATTACAAAAGCAAATGGATATATATATATAATAAATCAAGAATGATAAAAAAATTTATATATAATAGTCAATTGAACATAAATATAATAACAAATCAAAATCAAAGGAAAGATATAAAAGATTAAGGGAGGTTAGAAATGTAAACTTACGGCAGAGAAATCAAATTTGCGCTTGCGAGTAGAACTAAGGGTGTTAGTGTCTAATGTTGATGATGTTCCACAAGAGTTATAACAAATACCTCGTCCATCATTAACTGAAGGATACTCCACTAGAAGCATCCCTAACTTAAACCGCATATCATTGACTTTCAAAGAAGCCCTTGTTCCATCCTCAAATAATTTTTGATAGCAATACTTTAGAAAATCCAACTTACAATGAGGATCAAGAATCACAGCAAAAGCAAATAATGTACCATATTCATTCCCATCTAAGTTGGCCCAATACTTGTCAAATTTAATCTTCATTTCTGTAGCCATTTTCCTTAACACTTCATCGTCCCCTTTTATCAACTCATTTAAAAGCATTTCGATCTTCCATACATTCTCAAAATACATATTTGTCGTGGGATACTGACTACCAGAAAATAACTCAGTAATATCATAAAAAGGTTCTAAGACATCACGATTTTTTTCAAGCATGTCCCACTCTTGAGGTCCTGGAAAATTCTTGTACAAAGGGTCAACAACCACCATCTCCTTAAATCCATTACGATAAATAATAGCACTATCAATCATCAAATAAGTAGATTTCCACCTTGTGGGAACATCAAGCCATAATGCTTTAGTATCTGATATCCGAGCTAATTTCACACAATTTCGAAATGTAGTCTTCCTCGATTCTGACCACTTGATGTATTTTACACTATCTCTAATCTTAAAAACAATATCCTCTATTACCTTAAGCCCATCCTTAACAATGAGATTCAAAACATGAGCACCACACCGAACATGTAAGTAAATGCCATCATGCAAATTTTTTTTTGATCATTCAGTGTATTTCGCAAATGATCTTGCATTCTATCATTGCTTGAGGCATTGTCTAATGTGATAGAGAAAATCTTATCCTCAATACCCTAGTCTTGAAGCAAACTTAACACCGAATTATGTAAGATTTGTCCCGTTTGTGGTGTTTCTATATGATGAAAATTCAGCACTCTACTATTCAACTTCCAATTAGCATCCACAAAATGAGCAGTCAAACACATATATCCCTCAGTTTGACAAGAAGTCCACATATCAGAAGTCAGACAAATACAACCAGGGATGCTACGAAGATAGTTCTTAAGCTCAATTTTTAAGTTTGATTGCAATTTCAATACATCCGATTTTGCAGTGTTTCTACAAATGGTTCTAACTTGATTATTCAAGTATGCATGAATTTCTCTATTGCCTTCGTGTTCAACCCAAGAGAATGCATACCCATGTTTGATGATAGCCCTTGCTAATAGATCTCTGTAGATCTTTTGGTTATAAACATTAGATTCTACTTTCACAATTTTTTGATATGATGGACATTTATCAAGATGTCTTTTTAGATTTGTTGTCCCATAATGTGAACTAGCAATGAAAGAAGCCACCTTACAATGACTGCAAAGTGCTCTCTCTTTTCCATCCTTGGTCTCGGTTCCTTTAAGTATTAGAAATTCTTTCCACACTGAGCTCCTTTTCTGTAACACCCCAAAATTCACTATTTTTTTTGAAGCAATTATAATAGAAATACTTAAAACCCGTGAATTTTGGAAATGTTACCGCCACACTTAGTACCAGACCGGTTCTCTCCGACCGTTCCAGTACCAAGTGCTAAGGCTAAGAAAAGAAATAATCAATATAATCCAATTTCCAAATAAGCATTAAATGGTTGTAAAACAAAATCAGAGTACGCATTAAGAAATGTAATTCATTTCCAAAAGAGAATTAAACTTACAACCGATAAAAGGTTCATTAAAATACTCAATCGAGTAATGAATCAGAAAATGGTAAATACTATACCAAAGAAATAACAAAAGGAATGAAATCGCGTAAAGAATGAATATGGCCACAACACTCTCGAACTTCGAGCCAAACACACTCAACACTCAGCCCCAACTGATATCTCGCCCACCTGCACAAATCAAAAGGGCATACTACTCATGGGAATGAGCAGCACCCATGAAAAGGGTGATCAGTACGCTACGTACTGAGTAAGGTAACCGAGCACTAAGGCCAACACACAAGCACATAATCCATGCAGATTAATAACAGGGCATAATCCAACATAACAATTAAAGGTATATGAACAATTTAGGTAAAAGTACAAAGGCCCATATAATCCAGATTAATCATTTACTTAATCTTTTATCGGAAGTCGATACATACCAAGCTTTATATCAAATCCATGCGAGTACAGACGCCCCCACTATTATAGTCGGTGGATCGGAGGCACATAGGGTATCATGCCCTAACCACTATTATAGCCGGTGGATCGGAAACACATAGGACTAAGCGTCCTAACCACTATTCCTAACCAGTGGATCGGTTGGCCCTGGCTCGCATGGTGTTCCATTGTAAGTAATTAGTATCTTTTAGGCATTTTAGCAAAACTCTGGTTTGCGGCTGTTGAGCTCGGGAACCCCCACTATTATAACCGGTGGATCGGTTACGCATAGGACATCATGCCCTAACCACTATTATAACCGGTGGATCGGTCACACATAGGGTAAACACCCTAACCACTATTATTACCGGTGGATCGGTTGCACATAGGGTAAGAACCCTAACCACTATTCCGAACCGGTGGATCGGTTGGTCCCGTCTCAATGATCTTCCAATTTAAATAATTAGTGTCTTAAGTATCTTATTCAATGGCTTTCACCCTAGACATGCATGAATCACTCCTTTAACACTTCACACATTGTGACTCATAAATTCCATCCTCATGACTCCACTTTAATCACCAAAAAATACCTGATACCGCAAAAACCCTAAGCAGTTGCACCAAACCCTAATTATCCACACGAACCCTAGCTCGGTTTCCTACGTACCCATATAATGCTCCACACACTATTTTCCCTTCAAATGTTCAATCACCCAAACAACACTTACATTACTTTCCTCAAATCCCAAATCAGCGTTCCATACGTAAACTTCACTCTCATACAAACTTTACACATCCCATGCAATTATTAACTTCCATGCAAACCCTAATACCACCATACAACCATTAACCACTATGCAAACCCAAAATCTCATCATACAAAAACCTAAATTCATTCCACATAACCCAAAGATTCATTCATACCAAACCCTAGATTCAAACCATATAAAACCCAAAGATTCATCCATACCAAACTAAGTATCCATCCTTACCAAACCCTAATTTCAAACCATATACAACCCAAAGATTCATTCACAAAAAAAAACCCTAAATTCAATCCATACCAACACAAAGATTCAAATCATATAAAACCCAAAGATTTTTCCACATAATACAATTGATTAGATTCTCCCCTTTCATAACCACAAATTAGATTCTACCATACAAGACCATAAGTTAGATTCTTCCCCATAAAATCATAAATTAGAATCTCCCAAGCAAAACCATAAATTGGATTCTCCCAAACAAATCATAAATTATATTCTCCCAATCAAATCATAAATTAAATTCTTCCATACAAACCATATATTAATTTCTCTCACATAAAATCATACCAAACCATAAATTAAATTTCCCCATATAAAACCATAAATTGGATTTCACCAAACAAATCATAAATTAGATTCTCCCAAACAAACAATAATTCGATTCTCCCATATAGCATCATAGATTACATTCTTCCAAATAAAACCATGCAATAGATTATTCCTTATAAATTCATAAAATTAGGTCAACTCACTTCCCTTAGTCAACTTCTTTTCCCATCCTCCTTTTTCATCCTTTCTCCCATATAAAATCATATCAACATCCTCACATGCAAGTCTTACAGGGTCATACACAAATAATACACATGCCATACGAAAACATACTTCAACTCCACGTCATATCATCCACGTTATATCACATACAGAATGATCATAATAATACATAGGATACATAGCATGCGAAACACATAATGCCCATAAGCACATAAAAGGCCTTAGCACCCCTTACCTGAAACGACACCGGTCTTGGAGCACGTTCCTACGCCTCCTTAGGGCTTTGACCAAATAATAACCTTAACAAAATTCTAACTTTACTAAAGACATAAAAAATAATAGAGATATTATAAACCTTGATAATATAGGTTTAAATATTTTACCCTAATGATAATAATGATACTAATATAATAATATCAAAATTAATAAAACTAATACCAATGAGAACATAAATAATACTAATAATAATAATAATAATAATAATAGTAACCATAATAACAATAACATAACATATAAGTTTTCAAATAACTAATGACTTACCATTTATTTAATATTAATAATAAAATTAATAACATATATAATAATATTAAAATAATAAAGATAATGATAATATTAATATCAATGGTTATAAGAACAGTAGAAATTATAATACTCAAATAAATAAGTGCAAATGTTAATACAAAATTAGGGCCTAAGATTTTCCAGAATAAATAATAAAACGTTAATAATAATTATTCTAATAATTATAATACTAATAATAATAATAAGAAGAAGAATGATAATAATCCTATAATAATTCAATTAATAACTTAAAATTCGAAACTAACGATAAAATTGTTTTATTACCACTCTCCACCCTGAAAGTACAATTCAGCATAGAATTTCTCATCAAATAATAATAAAACATATTAAGAATATAAATATTAAGAATAATAATAATGGTATTTATATGCAAATAATTGAAATAAATTAAATCAAGGCTTATAATAATATGGAAAATGGTTGAGAGGGTCTAAGGTTCAACCTTAAGCTGGTGGGGATAGGTGGAACCGGCGGTGGTTCACGGCTGCGGCGGCGTTGGCCGGAAAATTAGAAGAAAATAGAAAAAGATGGATGTTGGGAAAAAGATAGGGAGAATTGAGGTGATATAAGAGGTGTTTATTGTTGCCGAGGAGGAGAGGGACAAAATGATGGTGGTGGTGCAGCAAAAAGTGGCGGCGCACGGCGGTGAAAGGCGGTTTAAGGCTTCGGGGTCAAAATTCCGGCGAAACGAGCATCTAACTTTGCATGATTATTTAGGCTCGTACAAGAAGAATCGAGAGATGAAAATAGTTTAGTTAATTAGAGTAAATTTCAGGGAAGAGAATGAAGTGTTTCGGTGGCGCTGAGGTTGGCTGACGGTGGCGGAAGAGGCATCTGAAGTTGGGGTGGCGGCAGCTCGGGCCGAGGGTTTTCGGGGAAGAAAAACTCTAAAAACTCCTATAACAAGGCTATACATAGATGTTGGAATGGATAATGAGGAGCTGGAGGTCGACATGAAAGTTTTAAAAGCGATACTTTTGGTGGCCGGTGGCGGTAATTGATCGGTCGACGTTTGGTTTGCTTCGAATTTTCGCGGGGCTGGGGAGAAGAAACGGGCGAGACATAGCATCGAATAATTATGCCAATTTATTCCTGGAGTTAAGAGGAAGACAATGAGGCAAGAAACGACCGGTATTATTCACCGTAGCCGGAGATGCCATTGACGGGGTCGGAAGCTTGCGTCGCAGCGACGGAGGAGGAAGGAGGAAGAAGGAAGAAGGAAGGGAGGTGGACCGGCGGTTCGGGGAGAAAAGAAAGGAGAGGCAGGCCGGGATGGTCAGGCGCGAGGATGATTCATTAAGTGGAACGACGAGGTTCGGGCGTAAAACGGGCGAAACGCAGGGCGCCGAGGACGGAAGAAGGGCGACGGCGCGGGCTGGGCCGTGCCGAAGAAGAAGAAGAAAAGAAAAAGGGGAACTGGGCCGCGGGCTGGCCCAGTTCGGCGAGAAGAAGAGGAAAAAGAAAAAGAAGAAAAAGAAAGAAAAAGAAAAGGAAAAAGGAAGAAAGAAAAAGAAAAAGGGAAAAAGGAAAGGAGAAAAATAATTAGATTAGGGCCAATTAAATTAATCTGAATTTTAGGATATTTAAAAATAATAATATTTAAATAAAATAATATTTAAATCCCTTTTTAGGCTAAATTAGGATTTTTAAAAGATTTTCCATAAATTCCATTTTAATTAGCAAAACACCCTAATTTTCTTCCATTAATTTATTTATAAAATTAACATTAATTTGAAATTATTTTCTCCTCATTATTTTAAATAAAATAATTTATTTAGTTAATTTCTAAAATAAAATCCTTAATTAGCTAAAATACCCAATTTCTCTTAATTAACATACTTATAACTTTATTCTTGATTTTCCCTAATTAATTTCCTTTTATTTTAATCAAATAATTTATTTAATTAATCTTTATGATAAAACCTCATTTAAATATAATATTTAAGACTAGAATTTTCGGGGCATTTCATTTTCTTATCAGCTTCTTGCAAATTAGGATCCGGAAGATTGCTAGCATCATAATTTTCGGCTTCCATAACTACAATAAATTATTAGTATTAGTATTTTATTAAGATAATCATGAAATCACATACAATACAAATAGTATACCATAATCATGAAATCGCATACAATATAAATGGAACACCATAATCATGAAATCACATAAAATACAAATGGAATACCATAATCAAATTAAGATAATCATGAAATCACATACAAACAATCTGTTTGAGCCTGAAGTAACATAGGCTAACATTAACAAATGATTGAAATACACAAAATCCGCATGCTAATATTTAATAGGCTAACATATAATCTACAATTCTGCATGCTAAACATATATACATAATAATCTGTTTGCATGCTAATAGCCTAAACATGTATATGACCAGACCCAACAATAACATAATGACTTTTGTTGCTTCTAACTCAAATTCAATCTGTGATTCAGTAAACAACTAAATAAGAATTGGTACATCCAACACAAACCATCCCACATGCAATAACCAAACAACCCTCAAGAAAACAAACAAATAAAAACATACTGAGAGAGGAGTTCCAAATTCCAACTTCGAAAACCAATACCCATCGAAGACCTGTATAACAATACAAGCAGACAAAAAAAATTGCATGAGACAACTTAATAATAACAGAAAAAAAATTTCCATCATCAACTAGGATTCAAAAATCAAAATCACCACTAACAGAGTAACACTAAATCAACATACATCAACAAACAATCAACATAGGCATTTTGATTGATTTCTGCTACAAAGAGTTGCCAAACAATGAAGAGCTAATGGACTATACAGAACCTCACCTTCGACCACTACAAGTCTACAATAATGTTGATTGAAAATGTAATAGAGGAAAGGAGGAGATGGAATGGAATGGAAGAAAATTGAAACGGGAATCAGGAGTAGGTGGAAAATGTCGAAACAAGAGGAGATGAAAGGGAAGTATGGAATGAAATGCAAAATTTCGAAACAGAGGAGGAGATGGAACAGAACGGAAGTGTGGAATGAAATGGAAAAATTTGAAACAAAGGAGGAGGGAGCTGCTGTCGAGACTCGAGAGGAGCTGGACGGAATTATGGATAGCGGCAGTGCAGCACAGCATCAGAAAGTTGAAGCCGAACTGCCGAAGGAGGGATCCATGGAGGTACTGAGTGCAGACCAGTGGAAGTGGTGACTGGTCTGGTTGTGGTCGACCGTCGACTGACTGGTCTGGTTGTGCCGTTGTGGTCGACTGGTCTGGTTGTGCGGACGTGCGGTTGTGGTCGACTGCTCTGGACGTCTGGTTGTGCCGTTGTGGACCTTGTGGTCGACTGGTCGCGGAGGATGAAGGCTGGGTGGATCATGGGACTCTGGGACTAGAACTCTGGAAGTCTTCGTTTGAGACTTTGATCATTTTTGCCCGTTTGGTTCGAATCACACAATTCAGACCAAAACCAAATGCGACACTGTGGTGGTGATGATGAGTAACCAGTGACGATAGAGAGAGTATCGAGTCGACGAAGCAGTGATTGAGCCGGCCAATGCTCTGTGTCTATGTGTCTTGTGTCGTGTGAGTGAGAGTGACTGAGTGTAAGCTACAGTGAGAGGTGAGGCTGCGTGCGTCTGTGTGAGTAGTGTAGGATATTAGTAAGTAGTTGTAGTAGCATAGCTATAGCTAGAGATACATGCGAGATATTTTGATCGATCATATCTAATACGTTAAATTTGGAGGGAAAATAAAATATAGATATTGGGGGGAAAATAAGATTTAGGTGAAATATTAAAAAAATATAAAGTTATTAGAAAATTAAAAATATTTTAACTAATATATTATTATAGTTTATATAAAATTAAGGGGGTTAGAAAAATAAGAACTAAGTGAAATATTTAATAGGGGACAAAATATTAAAAAATATTTAGTATTTAATGTATAAAAAATAAAATAAGTCAAAAATGAGACTTTTAAATAAAATTTAATCATTGTAAGATTTTGAGTTTATTTTCTCATAGTATTTAAATGTAATAATAAGATATATAATGTTATTATTAATTATAATTATCATTTAATTTAAAGATAAAAGTTATTTTTATTTCTAACCCTAATTAAAGTTTGAGACTAAATTATATATGTAATTTATTCACAGCATGTTTAACATTTACATCTTTATACTTTATAATAATAATTCCCTTTTATAATATTTTTTAGTTGGTTTGTTAGTAATATTTTGTGATAGTATGTATATATATTTGTACTCATTTTAAAATTTTACGTTAATTATAGCTTTAACATTTGTAATATGCTTTTTTACTCCTTAATTCATAATATCAAATTATCAATAGACTAATAGTCCACCTCATATGTAAATTGTATCATTTTTTAATTTATTTTAACTAAAGCAATATTTATTCATTTTGTTTTAAAAATATACTCTCATTTTAGTGAAATTTCAATTCATAAATATTGAACTCATTATTTTGTACTAAATTAATTAAATATATTATTTTTGCTAAAACTTTTTTATTTGTAAAATTGGTAGATCATTAAGAATAATTCATTGGATGTTCACCTTATCATATTTAATAAATAGGTTTCAGTTGATACTATAAAGTTCAAAATTATAACTTAAATTATTATTATAATAATAAAAATGATATGGAAATTTTGATGTAAAGTTATGGAAATTAATAAAAATATATTATTTTCCAAAATGGGTAATATTTATTTTATAGTTATTCATTTGTTAAAACTAAAATAAAATAAAACACTGATATCAATATAAAGGTTAATTAAAGATACATATCATTGTCTTTTACCACTGGATTTTTTAATATAATCATATTATATCATAGGTTTATTTATAAGTGGGTATTAGTTGGTACTGCAAAGTTACAAGCTATTAATAACATAAATTATTAGTATAAGAATAAAAATGACAATAAAAAGATTTTGCTAATGATGAGATATTTAATAAATAGGTTTCTTTTATATATGAATATTCAATATTTTCATATTATATATTGAATTTCCCTAATATAATAGTATCTTAGCATATCATAGAATCTATGACAACACATTACTAGAAACTGTGTGTAATGTGTTGGAGATGAGTTAGATATACAGGTATAGGAGGATGCAATATTGCAATGCATGAGTAAGCCATAATAGAAGGTATTTTTTACTTCATCCAAATAGTTTAGATTAGAAAATGAGTTTATAACTATTGAAATGCAACGCACATGAGATATATCATGAAATTGTTGGATCATGGCTCATAGCAAAAGAATACAAATTTATTATGACCTATTTTACAACCTATAAAGTTATTGGATATTTTAAAGCTTTATTAACTTTACAACCAACTAGGGATAATATTAGCTAGGCATGATATTGAGATAAAAGATCTAAAGGGAGTTAAGGATGAGTAGTCATCATCAAGTTTGCAATGAGTCAATGACAAAAATATAGCACCTAACAATCCTCTGAGAATATCAGATTAAGATTAATACTTCAAATAATTAAAGGCTTGTAAGGAGTAGCTATTAACTAAAAATAGGTTGGTTAAGAAAGGTACGAATGGACCAACATGTGAGATATGTGAACAAGTAACTTAGACTTTAGTGCATGAGATTAATGATTACCCAATTACCCAAGTGTTTTATTTGGATGATGATAATCCATGGTGAAGTTGTATACTATAAAAAATTAAAAAAACTGAATTTGATTGAGTCTATTTCATAATCTAACACTTAGATGACGAGAAATTAGAAATGACGTGTACACTAATATAGGTTATTTGAAGGAATTGAAATAGGAGGAGATCAAATGACTCTGCACAGATTCAATGATCAAATAATATTATTGAGGATGCCATGCACTTGCTTTTAGAATATGATGCCATAATATTAAGAAATGAAATAATTAACAAAGGAAGTGCATGGTCCACCATGTTAGCAATTATAAGAACGAAGGAGATGGATGATATGCATGTTCATGCAAATTAAACATTAACAATGCAGGAAAAGTAATGTAAGAAATCATGAAAATTATAATTGTAATTTAAGGTGTAAAAGGCGATATATTGTCACTTATTAGCTATGTTGTGACCATTATAAATATCTATCGACATATTTATAATATAAATAATTGTCTTAAGACATCAGACATACAATATAGAGTTTAGTGTGCTATGACGGAGTATTGTTTTACTAAGTTAGGCATTGAGACAAATTCATTGGAAGTGGGGTAGGGTTTATAATCATAAGACAACTTTGATATTTCATTTTTCACAAAGTTATTGATGATTGTGATTTTCATTTATTACATATTTATTTATTGTATATTAAAAATTATTATTGAAAATGAAAAATAGTGACAATGTCACACTGTGAAATTAAAAAACCACAGCAAAAGAAGCTAAAACCAAACAAATAGTAATAGGATAAGGTCGTACTATTATGGCTAGGAAAAAAACTCTCTTATTTTAAATTGTGATGGTGGTATGTTCAAAGATTTTATTAGTATTCTAAAAATACTTAAAGTTAATTTTGTAAAAATTAAAAATAATTTTATTTTATTTCATACAAGTTCCAATTTTTATGTTCAAACTCGTTCTCGATCATGATTCATACTGTTATAAATAATACCTAATTTGAGTTTTTTGATTTGACTTAAAATCTATAGACCCGAAATATACCCGAATTCAAAAAACTCGATAGATCTGACACTTAGTTTAGTTGATCTGATTCACATCCGACCCATATAGTGACCCAACCCGAACCCGAACCCAAACCTAACCTGAATTCTATAGACTCGAGTCAAACCCGAAATAGACCCGAACCCGAGAAATCCGAAGAACCTAGCATCGACCCGACCCAAATCACACCCGACCCGTCAATTAACTCGAATCGAACCCGAACCCGACCCAAAGCAACATAACCCAAAACACACCTGAACCGAATTACACCCAACCCGAACCCAGACCCGACTCGATTGTATAGTAAATAAAAGTTGACCCGACCCATATCAACCCGACCCAAATGACCCGTTTTCCACCTCTAGTCTTAACCCTAAAGAACGACCTTATGGGGTTGTGATGTGCCTTACTTGCTTTGAATATGTTATGTACTCTTCAAATAAATCATGAATATGACTTTAATCATTAAAAATTAAAGATCACGTGAGTCGAGTTGATGTTTTTGTGGGTCAGCTGCACTTAGAGCTGGTAAAAGTTGACCCGACACAATAAGACCCAAAAATTTTAGCGACCAGACCTGACCCAACATTAACCCGACCCGGACCCGATGACTACCTACGACTCAACATCGACCCAACCCACTTCGATCCGACCCGACGTCGACCTGACCCAACATTGACTCGATTCGATCCGACATTGACCCAACCAGCCATCAAAATTTATTATAATAATACTAAATTACACATATTTTATTATTCAATTAAAGCTTTTAAAAATATAGTATTTTATAAATTGTACTTATTTTTTCATACTTTTACCCTAGACATTCTATACAATATCATTTAGAATAAAAAAAAAATCTCATAGCTCCAACTTTTGATGCATATTTTTAAAACAACAAATATTATATTAATTTACACATAGTACAAAGATTATAAGTTTATAACAAATAGAAAATCAAACTCAAACTCTGAAAATGTAATTATAGTGGTTATTGGTTACCTAATAAAATTGTAATTACAATCGTTACCAACTGAAAGTTACTAACTCTTAACACAATCGTGCTATAAATCCGGTCTATTTTATAACATATTGTATACTCAATTGATTCAAAACTATTAAGGAATTACCCAATTTAACATAATTAGGGTTTTTGAGTCTGAACAACAAATTCGATCAAATATTATTCAAATACTTAAATTGACGGTTTGAAATTGAAATTAGACATATTCTAAAATATATTGTATACTCAATTGATTAAAAAATATTAAGGAATTGTCCAATTTAACGTAATTAGGGTTTTTGAGCCTGAACTGCAAATCCGATCAAATCTTATTCAAATATTTAAATTAACGGTTCAAAATTGAAATTAGACATATTCTAAAACACATTGTATAATCAATTTTGATAAAATAACTGAATTATACAATCCAATTTAAATCTGCAAGAGTTTTAACCTAACAATCCAATTCCGATATATTTCAATACTATTTTCCCAATTTAACAATACCAACGTGAAATTAAGTACATTTCAAAGTATATTGCATAATCAATTTATCCAAAATAGCTTAATCGGACGAATTCGATAAATACGAACATAACCGGGTAAAAAATCTTTATTATTTACCTGTAAAAATAAAGCACATATAATATTCTTATTTTATTTATATGTACTTGTAATCTTATGATTGTCTCTAATATTTACAATGTAATAAATGATAACTATATATTGTATGGTCATACTTATGCTCACCCATATTTTATAAAGTTATCTTTTTTTACGTAATCAAATAAATATAATATATGATAAATATCTAATATTTTTACTTGTAAAATTTATAAATATTTTAAGTAACCAAATATAATATTGTTAAAACTTATAAATATCTTTATTATTTACTTGTAAAAATAAAGTACATATAATATTCTTATTTTATTTATCTTTACTATTAATCTTATGATTATCTCTAATATTTACAATATAATAAATGATAATTATACATTGTATAGTCATGCTTATGCCCACTTGTATTTTATAAAATTATCTTTTTTAAAGTAATCAAGTAAATATAATAAATGATAAATATCTAATATTTTTACTTGCAAAATTTATAAATATTTTAAGTAATCAAATATAATATTATGAAAACTTATAAATATCTTTATTATTTACTTGTAAAAATAAAGCACATATAATATTCTTATTTCATTTATCTATACTAGTAATCTTATGATTGTTTCTAATATTTATAATGTAATAAATGATAACTATACACTGTATAGTCATATTTATAATCACATTTATTTTATAAATTTATCTTTTCTCAAGTAATCAAATATTTTAAGTACTCAAATAAATATAATATATGATAAATATCTAATATTTTTACTTGTAAAATTTATAAATATTTTAAGTATTCAAATATAATATTGTTAAAACTTATAAATATCTTCATTATTTACTAGTAAAAATAAAGCACATATAATATTCTTATTTTATTTATCTGTACTAGTAATCTTATGACTGTCTCTAATATTTACAATGTAATAAATGATAATTATACATTGTATAGTCATTTTTATGATCACATTTATTTTATAAAATTTTCTTTTTTAAGTAATCAAATATTTTAAGTAATCAAATAAATATAATATGTGATAAATATCTAATATTTTTACTTGTAAAATTTATAAATATTTTAAGTAATCAAATATAATATTGTTAAAACTTATAAATATCTTTATTATCTACTTGTAAAAATAAAGTACATATAATATTCTTATTTTATTTATCTTTACTAGTAATCTTACGATTGTCTCTAATATTTACAATGTAATAAATGATAATTATACATTGTATAGTCATGTTATGGTCACCTTTATTTGGTAAAATTATCTTTTTTAAGTAATTAAATATTTTAAGTAATCAAATAAATTAGAATAAATGATAAATATCTTTGTTAGAATCAATCATGCAATATTTTTTATTATTAAAATTTATAAATATCTTTACTATTTACTTGTGAAAATAAAGTGTATCTAATATTATTAATTCATTTATCTACAATAGTAATCTTATGATTGTCTCTAATATTTACAATATAATAAATGATAATTACCTGGACCCAAATTTGACTCAACCTGTCAAAACTTGACTCGACCTGACCCATTAAGTTAACCCGTAACTACTCACATCCAACCGTCAAATTACATGAAACGACCCGACCCATTAAGTTAACCCGAAATAACTTAGACCCAACACGACCAATTCATCATATTGCACGAAATGACCTGAACTGGCTGAAGCCACCTAGTCATGTAAACTAGAAAATGACCCGAAACCAACCCGACCTACCAGTCAATTAACCCGAAATGATCTGAACTCGAGTTTGTTTAACCTAAACCCAACCCGACCTGAAAAATTAATCTAAAATGACCTAGAATCGAAATGGCCCGACTCGACCCAAACAAAGCAATGACCCGAAAGACCTGAACCAGAAATGACCGGATCCGACCCACAACTGACCCGCAAAAGTCAAATGACCCAAAAATGACCCGACCCACCTAACCCAATTGCCACCTCTAGCTGCACTGAACGATAATAGTGGTTTGGGATCGTTTTGTCCTAAGAGATGTATCAATCCATTTTACTAGATTAAGAATAGTGAGCCCTTAAACTCAATGTGCAAGATAATACAATTTGAGATGACTTAATGGATAAGATATTAATGACTTAAAGTGGAAGAGTACATGATTCAAAACCAAGGTGTTAGATCTATTCCACCAGACAATAATAGTGGCTCAGGTGTGTTGTTTTTAAGAGGTGATTCAAACTATTTCATTGGTTTAAGAATAGTGACTCAAGAGTGTTTTTCTCTATGTTAGTTCGGTTCCACTAAACAATAATAATGACTTAGGTGTGTTGTCCTCGAGAGATGCTTCAGACCGTTCTATTTGTTTAAGAATAGTGAGATCATCGAACTCAACATAAATAAAACAATGGAAATTATTTTATCTAATTAAGAGATATGTATTAGTACTTAACTTATGATAATTTATGTTTTTTGCACGTTTACTTATTATTTGTCATTAATGTATATATTTAATCGTATTCTTGACTCAACATTATTGTCACCTTGCTCAATACATAACATATTGTCCATACGTTTCATGGGTGCTACTCATTCCCATGAGCATACTGGCCTAATGCTTTTTGTAGGTTATTGAGGACCTTTTAAATGATTTTTCTCCCTATTATGCATTGTATGGGGGTAGAGTGATGTTTTGTATCAAGGCACATGCATAGAGTCATATTCTTCGGGGAATAGTTTTATCCAAATACCATTTTAGACTCGGAGTTAATCTCTAAATCATATTTGTATTTATAAAATTGCACTTGTTTTATATTTATCTTGGTCTAAATTTTAATGGTTTTAGCCTTATAATTGATATAAAGATGTATGGTAAGCCTTATAATTGGTATACTTCGATCATTCGGTTAGTAAATAATATGCAATAGATTAATTAATAAATAATATGGAAAAATAAATATACATGGCTTTGATTTATGTTCATGGATTTGTTTTTTAGTATGAGATCCATTGTTTTACAAACATAGTATACACAATTATTACTTTTTAGATGTCGTGGAAACTGTAAAATAAATTTAGTTTTCTTTTTTTTTTCCTATTAGATATTAATTGGAAATGATGCTTATCTTTTTACATACCATTACATGCTCATACTTAAGATTTCTTAGGTCTGGCATACCATTTCTACCTCTCCTCATATACGTCGTCCATAGTACCCTAATAAATAAAGTTGATACATAATATTTTAACTTTATATACATCAAAAAATTAATGTAAAATATATGCATTGATAAGATAATGAAGTAAGAAGTATACTAACATATCAATTAAATCTTTCCCTTCAGAATGAACGGCAACAAAAGAAACAAAATAATTTCAGAGGGAATCAAACACATATACTTTGTTTTGATTAGAATGGGTGGCGTACAAATCAAAATATTCATTTGCGAGGTGAGGTATAAGATAAAACTTATTTTTGTACCCCCTCACTTAATATTTGATCTACTATATAGTTTATGTATCTACCCTCACTTGTTGTTGTATGGTTAGATATGTAGTATATATACATAAATACAATAGAGGAAAATATCCCCTCTACCACAATACGGCTAGCAACAATTATATAGATGATAATAATAAAACAAATTTATTAATATTTCATATATATATATAAGGTCATAAAATTATAAAAATCAAAGAAAAGTGTTAAAATATATGATATAAAATAATACTTAACATATACGAAAAAACTCAGTGTTGACATCCATTCATGCTTATAATTTTTACCGATAACCTTCGTCGATACCATGTAAATAGCGTCGTACCTCCAAACTTACTCGTAAGGACATTTAATTATAAATAGATCTCTGCTGAGGCAGTTTTGAGCATAAAAGAACAACATCGTCAAAGCTTATGGTAGTTGGTGGGTTTCTTGTAGTTGTTGGTTTTCTTATAAAGATGGAATCTTTTGTGGGGCAACCAAATTTTATGATCTAGCTCTTTTTCCTTTCTTGGTGCCCTCTTTTGTTTGGCTACTTTCACTAATAATTCTCTTTCCCTTTGTATTAGAAGCATTCTTATTTTTTTGATTCCTTAATTCATAGTATTAAACAAAATATAATGATCACACACACACACATATATAAGGTATAAACAATGTGTGTAACATGTTAGATATAACATAGATGGAGGATGTCATTAACGTTTCACTAGTGAAACATATTTGGTCTTTGGGCCAAGGCGTGAAGCTTCAATGAGCTTCCAACACTGTAGTTTCCTCATCGCCATGTCCAATAATTGGAATGTCAATATATACATGCCTTGTATTTGGGGTTAAGATAGACCTATGGACCATCAAAGTTTTGTTACCATAATTGATGCATACCCTTTCTTTTGCCAAAAAAATATAAAAATTAAGGGGTCATTATCTCATAAGTTACATTTATGCAACCGTTAGAATACAATATTATATATTATAAATTATTGAGTTGGCACTTGATAAATTATATATATATATCATTTTATAGTTTGCTATGCATACCTAGGGAAGAGAAGAAAAAACATGCATTACCTTCACAAATGTCTCTAACGCTCTTTACATTAGGTATGCAAAGCGGATTATGTGTATCTGAATCCAATGGCTTATACACTTGAGATTTGATGGAGCCTAACTCTTTATCCATTGTGGCCATCTGTTCAAATTACATGTTTAATTTTTATGTTTAGGAGAGTCACTTGGTCATTGGTGTTCCAAGGTCCACGTGATTGACCATATATATTTGTTTTCGTAACCCCTAATCCAATAACCTTGTTTCTTCCTGGGTGTTCTTCAGTTCCTGTTACTTGTGACACGATATTATATTGATCTACGCCCTTAACATAATATAATATTTCAAGTTCATTTTATAATGTATGTAATTTAGAATATAGGAATAAACATAATATAATAGTTAGCTCTAACAAAACTAACTAGGGTTGGGGATAGTTTCAAACTTACAATTCTTTTAGCAATATCTTGTACATCTTTATTAAGATATCCATCTTTTTTTACTCTAAACTTCTTCCATAATGTACTGATATTGATGGATGAGGTACATGGATCCTTCTATTAGGCTACGAGCTGTAATTTTAATAAATGCACTTAAATTAGCAATATGATAATAACACTCTATACATTAATATGTAAACACATTAATCAAATTGTCATACCAACTCTTCTTCAAGGCTTGTATAGCCTTTTTAATCCATATTATGGTGATAAATATTCTACTTAGCAATGCCTTTATTTTTGGCACTTTTCTCCTATAGTACAAGACAAAATATATACTCAAGGTTATTTAAATATCAATGAAATATTTTTAATGACAAATTTTATCCGTTATACAACAAATACCTTAAAATCCTTTAAAAGACAGTATGCAATAAGCTGGTCCTAACTAGTGAAACCATAATTTTTAGGGGGATTTGTAAGTAAAGGACCATCCCTCTTTCTATATAATTTTTTTATTTGCCTAGTATACCCTAAATGTTCTTAGATGTTCATTACAATGTCTAAGAAGCCACTTCTTTTTCACCTCTAAGACGATGAACGCTCTCCACAAAATAAGACATAAGTATGTATATCAATGTTAAGTATTAAAATTAATAACATATGGTATCAAAAAATTAACAAACAAAAACATATCATTTACTGCAAATTCTTGCCAAATATGTTCCTTATGATCTTTTAGAACTTGCTTTCAATTGTTGTAGGAGATAGGAACATGATTACAGATGATGAGTGAAATGTATGTGAGAAATGTGCTTGTATGCTTGCCTATAGGAATATTATAAGTATTTCATCTCAAATTTACTTGTTCTCCTCTATTTCTTATGTTAGTGATGATTCTCATCACAACAAGTCATCTCTTCCTTTCTTCGTCACTAGAGTCCCTATCAAGAGTTTTCTTCATCATATCTCTACGAAATCTGAATATATAAATTAGTACAAACAAGGATATGAATAAATATATACAAAATATAATGTCAAGAAAAAATATCATATGTATTAGTGATATGAAAAAAACAATAATCTAATGTTTCATGAATGTATACAATATAAGAATTTAAAATAAAAAGCACACTTTACAAACATATTAAAATATTATTACCCTCATCGCCTTATTTTCCTTCTTTTTTTCTTCCCTCCTTTTGGATTGGTTTTATAATTTGATATGTATATTACTTTATGATGATAACCCCTTACATATATTTTCTCCTTAGAAAATTCATTGTTATCATCATTTAATGATTGAGTTGTTTGGTAACACCACCAAAACTCACTCTAAAAAACCTTATTTTCAACAAAAATATGCGGAAGATAAAATAGAAAATGAAAACTTTTATTGTCACACCTAACACAAGATAAATGTCTATCATCTATCTCATACTAGATGTAATGCTAAAATCTGTCCAACTAAAATTCAAACATCATCTATACCGAGAAGATAAATTCCCACAAGGATATATCCAATGGTAGATGGGAAACAAACATTTCCACATAACAAAATTATCATTGATCAAACCACCAGAAAACCTATGTAATAACCTTGATTTTTTAAAACCTTAGAAAAGCAATGAAAATTTGGAATTCAATTAAGAAACCATTAAAATTTCAATACAACACTAGAAAATTTTCAAAAGTAGATACATATGAATAAAAGGAAACCCCCGAGGGATAAAACTCTAGTTTTCCTACTCTCTCAAAGCCCTATTCTTTAACCTATTAATAATAATCGATCTCAAGCTTGCATAAAAGGTCTTCTCCTCACCATCAGTGGATCATTATAAGACCTATTCAATTGAGGTAATATCAGTATGGGTCTAGTACTGAGTAAATCACAACTACCTAACCCATGAGAGGAAACATGAAACACATAAGATATGGTAATATTTGGCTTACAATACTCTTTCTCAATTATACATGTGATACAAAATCATTCCACGCATATAATAACTCATATGGTTTCATAAAGTTTATAACATATTATTAATTACTTTCTTAACAAGTATTGAGGAAATTCTTATATAAAATGACAAGAGCAAGACACACATGTGATATTTAAAGTAAATCATGTCTATATGAAATATTTTAATCATAATTATCAATGGTACATGTGGTAGTAGAAGAGAGCATATGAGATATGCGCTGACATACAATAAAATGTAGGGTCATGGGTTCATGCCTATTAATACGTGAGTAAACATGACAACACATAAGGTATGAGCATATAGTGAATCATGAAATCATGATAAGTAATACAACTACTCTAGAAGATAGCATTCTGCACATAAGGTCTGCATGCAATTTAAATAGTAGATCATGTAATAACTGGGTACAAGCATGCATCATATGGTAACATGATTGTAAGGAAGACAACCAAGAGACATACACAGAATAATAAAATATAAAGCCCATGAGTGGAAGAGAATAATCAATTATTGTATTCCATTTTTATGATCACATCTATTTGATTATTTTATCCTAAGGACGATGATTCAAAAAAATCGTAACAACTAATCACTTAAGTATGTATACCCCCTATAGGAATAAAATATATCAAGACACCTATAGAGTATAAAATGGCATCTCCAGACCACGTAAGGCACCCTAGATCATATAAGAGAAAAATATTAGAGTGGTACCAAGTGAATACCAAACCTAACTCGGATAGCTACTCCGAGCGGTATAAGTCCCAACTCGATATCTTTCACTTGAAGCGAACAATATTTTATTTAAAGATTTAACGAAACATAAATCAGGTCCACATAACAATACTTAAATCACTTCCATCAACACAATGAACTTCCATTATTATATCCATTCCAAGTGGCATTAAAATTGATCAATTTCAATGGGTATTAAAGTCGATCTAATCCAAGTGGTATTAAAGCTGATCAAATTCAAGTGGCATTAAAGCTGATCCAATTTAAGTGAAGCCAAATAATTTAAGTGGCATTAGAGTTGAATAATTCCATGGCATAAAAATTTAGCATAAAGTATCATACAATTTCAATCCATAGTCAATTAATGATAAGATTTTTCAAACCGATTATAATTGAGACATAGTATAACATACTTTAAAATCACCAAATATTTCATAATTATCTTAACATGTTAACCACATAATCATGCTCAACCCTTCACATACTCAAACGCATAGAATAATCAAGAGAATGTTTTCATATAGAAGTTATAAACTCATTACTGTTAAAGTATTACAATTTAATCAACAAATAGAGACACATATGGTCTTTCTTGAAAACATGTGCAAAATCTAAGTTTAAAGATCATAGCTTCATTAAGATTTAAAATTAAGTATCAATCAAATCAAGTTTAACATATATCACTTAGGCAATTTTAATTTGATTTGGAAAACTAGGGATAGAATAATAGAGGATAAGTTAATTTCATCGAAATGACTTACTAGTCTAGTTTTACATCTAAAAAGATAACCCAACCAATTTTAAAGAACTAATCCCCAATCATAAGATAAAAATACAATTCAAATGATTTTAAATCAAAGCTAGTTATCTATTAGGTAAAATAAACATAAGCAAATCATTTTCATAAAACTATCTTCGAATATTAAGGTTTCTAAGCCCAAATTGCAAACCAACCAATTAACTTTCATTACCTCTAATTGAAAATTTAAAAACACAATTAAGCTAATTTTAGATAAATCTAGCCAATCAATTTCAAAAAAATAATCTTATGAATAGTTAATTTTAAATAATTGTTTCCTAAAAATAAGGGTTTTAAAGCCCAAGACACAAACTTGGACAACTCAAATCAATAAACCAAAATTTAGGCTTTAGAATGCAATTAATGTTATTTCAACTATTTTAATAAATTCAATTATAGAAAAACAACTATATAAATGACCAATTTCATAATTTCATTTAAAATTTATGGTTTTACGCCCAAAATTATAATTTAATTAAATTTTATTAATTTATTTAAATTAAATATTTAGAAATAAAATTAGACATATTTTATAACCTATTATATAATAAATTTGTCAAAGATATTAAAAGAAATATCCAATTTAACACAATTAGGGCTTTTGAGTCTGATATTTTTATCTGGTTAATTCTCATTAAAATAATTAAATTGATGGTTTGGGTTTTCAATTAAATGTATTTTAATGTAAATTATATAATCAATTGAATAAAATAACTCAATTATACAATCCAATTTAAATGTGTAAGAGTTTTGACCTAAAAATTCAATTCCAATCAATTTCACAAAATATTTCCAAATTAACACTTACAACATAAAATTAAATAGATTTTAAAGCATATTATGACATTTATTTAATAAAACAACATAATTATGTAATTCAACTTTGATACACGACAATTTTGACCTATAAATCCAATTTTGATTAATTTGATGCAAAATTTTCAAATTGATAGTTCAAATATGAAATTAGATACATTTTATTGCATATTACATAATCAATTTCTCATAGATAGCTTATTCGGACAAATCCACAAAATTAGGATATAATCAGGTCAAAATTCTAATTTTCACAAATTAACCACATACACTATAATTAATCACTTTAAATCAAACATACAACATACATATACATAATTAAACAACTAATTTAACTAAATTAAACCCAATCTACAAAATCTAAAGAATTTAGAAGTTAGTGTTTCAATAAAATTTTACTAAACGAAAAATATAAATTAGGCGGTTGAGTGTTGATGGAGGTTTGTTGGAGTTCGACCATAGCTTGTTAGCGGTAAGGTTGGGCTTGCAATGGCTTGAAGGAGGATGGATTAGCAAAACAATCTGTTGCTGCAATTGCTGTTACTCACCATCGCTGCTACTATTGCCTTGTTGTCGGTGCTCTTTGTTGTGGTTGCTGCTTTTGTTCATCATCGTTGGTATGGTCACACAAAAATTGGTGAGGTGGTGGTGTCAACATTGCAGAGCAATGAAGAGATGAGGAGGTAGGGGTCAGGGGTTAAGGTATTGAGTTTGGCTTGTAGACAAACCAAATGGGAAGAGAGAGAGAGAGAGAGAGAGAGAGAGAGAGAGAGAGAGAGAGAAAAGTTGAAAAGTAAAATATAGGGGAATGGATCGGTTGGTTTCCATTTTTTTTACAAATACACATATACATAAGAGGGTATAAAATATCTGAAAAATATATATAGATAAATTTTATTTAAAAATCATTTAATGAAAATCCTTTCGTAAAGATTTGAAGGTATAAAATTAATATAAAAGCTATTTAAAGAATTTTAGAAATGCTTTTGGAAGAAAATATCAATGAGCGTAAGAATCCATATTATTAATGAAAATGCATAATACGAGCTAGAAAACTATTTAAAAATATCTCGAAATATTTAAACAATATTCTAACAAATTGAGATTAATTTCAACAATTTTTGAAAAAGATCCTCCACAAATCAAAAACGGTAAAACAAAACAAAATTAATTTTAGATAGAAAATCATAAAAAGTTACAAAAATCTTTTTAATTTTTTTTAAGATCTTCAAGTCTTCATAAAAATAAATAAATTCACAGACATAAATAAATCATTAAAATGATTTTACCATTTTAAAGGGGATTTATAATTTAAATAATGTGTTTCGTTAATGAAATATAATTCTAAAATAAAGTCGTAATTACAAGATGAAATTATAATAAAAAATGAATACAAAATATTGAAACTAAAAATATGAGAAGTGATAGAAATATATAGTTTTAAACTAAAATCAAAGTCATGAATGAATTTATCTGGAATGGTTCGCAATGACAATATTTAATTTAATTCTAATATGACTTAGAAACCACGATAAAACCATAAAATGAATTAAAATTAAAATAATTAAACATTTTCCTCAAATTATGTTAATAAAATTATTAAGGTAAATAAAGTTGAATTCCAAAAATATAGGGTATTACATGTTTGCACAACTTCAACACACTCTTTCTCCTAGTTAACATCATTTTCATCGTCACATTCATTGACATTTTTTTTTCTTTGTGGTTAAAACCACATTCCATCTTTTATTAGTATGATCATTGACAAAGAAAACCTGTGTTACTTGTGATGCAAAAATAAATAGGTCTTGCTTATGTTCTACCCTATTGAGATCTACTAATATGAACCCATCTTCATATTTAACCCTATGATTATTATTAATCCATCTGCACTAGAACATAGGCACTTTAAATACGGTGTAATCTAACTCTCAAATCCATTCAATCAAACCATAATAATTAAAATTTGCATATGTTGGATTTTTATCCTTCGCACTAGCAATATACATTGCCTCAGTCACTAGAGCCACAACCACTCTACTATTCTACATTGTATTCTTCTCATCTTATTATTTAGTGTAAAAAGTGTATCCTTTGATAGCATAGTTGGTATATGAATTCATATCGAGGCAATTGAGACAACCAATGTAGGGTTTCATAAATTGATGTCAGAGAATGTCCAATGAATGGAATGATGCGATTTCTTAGCTAATGTATGAAGGAAATATTATGTTTATCAATTATACATATCTTAGTCTTTGATGAATTTCAACCCTTAAAAAACGTATGATCTTTAACCTATGTTTATCATCACTGTTATGTTCTACATAGAGATTTGCTTTATGGAGCATATCAAGGTCTACATACCTAAACTGTTTGCTCTTAAAACCATGTCCTTTAATTTTTCTTGCATGCTGAGACTTAAGAATACTAAAAGTTTTAGCATTGGACAAATAATTTATGCAAGATTCAATTGCCTCTTCTATTAAGTAACTCTCAACAATGCTTTCTTCTACCTAATATTGATTTTTGACCTAACATTTATTCAACTTTATAAATAGTACAAATGGGTATATTAAGTTCTCATGAACATTTCATAATATTTACAAGACAAATGCACGTCTTATATTTATTTGTACATATTATAATAGTAAATACATGTATTATACCAACAAATGTAAATCTTAAAATAAATATTTGTGGTTATGAAAACACATCTTATAAAATTAAATATACATTTTACATTGACAAAAACACATTTTATAGTTTTAAATAGATATTTTATAATGGTAAATATACATCTTATACCACATTTTATAGTGGTAATAGTAATACACATCATAGACCAAAAAAAAAAACATTTCATCCCCTAAAAAAAACACATCCTATTTGCGCCGATAGGCCAACGGCAGCTCTCTACCCAGCTTTCCTTCCCTTCCCATGAGTCGGAACTGGCAGTCTATCATTTCTTGATGTATGCATGAAAGAACTGGTTACCGGTCTTGACTCCTGAACATTGGAATATGCCAAAACCGGAGGAGTCCGTTATTTATAGTACTAAAGATGAAAGCCTCAACAATGAAGCCAGAAGAGACAATAGAACCATGGAGCCTAGAAAAACGAAGCCAACGAGCCAATAAGACAATTGGATTTGGAAGAACATATCTGGACAAAGAATTCCAGTTTGAAACAAAACCTTAGACCAGAAGCTAGAAGAACCACATATAATAATAATAATAATAATAATAATAATAATAATAATAATAATAATAATAATAATAATAATAAAAACCAATGAAGCTTGGGAATGCAATGGACTAGATCAATATTTAGGTTTGAGTTTCTCATCAACTTATTTTTAAAACTTATGAGACTAGATCAATAAAAAAAAATTATATCAGATCATACTATTTATTATAACCATCATAAAATTATAATAACTTTTATATAATATAATATCATATTAGATCATATATCCAAACATTAGACGGAGAGAACATAACTTTAGTTCAAAACTTTATTTATTTAACAAATGTAACAAATAGGCTAGCGAGGCTGTTGGTCCAGCGGAATTTAGCATATCTTTAACATATGGGTTTGTTGTACTCGTAAGGTTTCATTTAGTAGTTAAATATGAGCTCTTGGGTAGAAAATATTTCATGTTTGAATCTCCATTTCTCGATGTTAAAATACTTTCATGGCAATTATCGTCATCTATTATGGTACTTTACACTCATCTTTATAAGCTTCTTACGGATAAAAAAAACCATATATGTAAGTGGTAAGCTAGTTTATATGATAGTTTGGAGCCTTTTTGATAAAGAAAATAGGTTTTGTTCGCCACATAACAATACACACAATTTGCATCATATTAGTATATTACTAAAGCGAGGAAACATCTTCCTACTAGAGGTGACAATGTTGTAATTTAATTGAAGTTTGTTTTATATATAACAAGAAAAAAAGGTTAAAAAAACACACATTTCACCCATAATTACACATCTTTTATAGCAAAATATATCCCGGCATATGACGGCTAGTATATTGTGCAACCGGTGATACCATCTCATTGAAACATGTGTGTGTGTGTGTGTGTATGACGTTTGTTTCTTAATTTATTTTTAATTAGGGCGGTTGAAAAAAAATATCATTATATAATTCTTAGAGTTTTATCTACAATCAGAAATTAATATTAGCATTCTTCTTACTTAAAAAATTACTATATGTTTTACCATGATTATAGTTATATTTCATTGTTGTTGTGATAATTTATTATAACATTAATTTTGCTATTGTTATACTTATGTTTCACAAATATTATATTATGTTTCATTATTGCTATATTTGTATTTCACAATTGTTGCCTTCATGTTTCACCATAGATACCTCTATGTTTCACCATAATTGTTAGTATTTTTTTTTACCAATGTTAGTTACATTTTTTATGAAAAAATTAGTTTCTAATGTTTCACCATAATGATTTTCATATTTTATTATTATTGTGTTATACTTCACTAATGTTATGTTTTTTTTTTCACCACTAATGTTTTCATATTTCTGTAGAGCTATCTCTACATTTCATCATAATTATGTCTGTATTTTACCATAGTTGTTTTCATATTTCACAATTAAAATAAAATTTTACCACTATTAATAGTAATGTTTCATCTTTGTAAATATTGACATTTCATCATTATTGCATCTACCCTTCATCATTATTTTTCTTATTTTTTATGTGTATTATTGATGATAATTTACTCTATTATTCTACTAATATTTTATTTTTATTACAAAAACTGACATTTTGTCATCACTACACATATCTTTCACTATTATTTTATTAAAAATCTCATGCTTATTTTTTACTTAAAATTTATTTCATGATCTTTTATGAAAATTGTACTAATATTTTACCATGAATTGTTTGCCAAAAGTATATCACCTTTGAAATTCTAGAGTTATAGATCCATGTTTTGATAGATAAATTAAATAAAGAATTTAAATTATTTTCTTATTTGGATATTTTTATTCATAGAACATGGGTAAAGTATTTATAATACCTATTATATTATTACTTCTAAGACTATGTAAACACACTATAAACTTATTCAGTAAAATTGTAAATTTTTTGAGAAGTCTTCAAATTCTATCTTATTATATCCAAATATAGATTTATAAATCTGCTCATAAAATAAAATTCTTCCTAAAAAATCGTCATCCAAACAAATCCTTAGATTTGGAAGAAAAGATTTTGACCAAGAATTCAAGCTTGAAACAAAACCTTAGGCTAAAAGCCGGAAGAACCACACCCAATATATATATATAACTAACGAAGCTTGATAATGCAATGGATAGGACCAAGAGGGAGAAGAAGATTGGAAGCGAAAAAATGTAGGCAATAGCAAGCATGGGAACATGAGGAAGAAGAAAGATGGACACTAGTCTGTGATTGAAAACTCGTTCAAAATTTGTACCGAAAGAATTTAATTTTATAGGTTCATATATGGGAAGCATTCTTCTAGTAGTAGTAGTAGGATGCAATGATTGGTATAAAAAAAATGGAGCTTCGAAAAAACCGAAAACGTAGAGTCTGGCTTATCATAAGTTATCTTTTTCTAATTTTTATCTCTTAGATCTGAGTTTAAAATTAGTCCATCGATATCAATACGTTATTTTATATTAACTACTAGATCAACGACTAGCTACTACTAGTAGTAGTTCTTACCATCATCATCATCATCTATTACCTGTTATATATAAGTTTTCTAGCTGTTATATATAACTTTTCAAGGAACACTAACAATTTAACTAAATTAGTTTGCAAAGCTTATGATCACAAGTGATTAAATGTTTTGAGCATGAATGTCGTTATTATATGATTATATGTAACATGGGCAAATAGCATCTTAAAAGGTGTTGTGATGTATTTTACTCAACACTATAAAGTTATATTAATATTAATTTTTTAAATAATTATGCATGAGTTATGAAGTGATACTAGGTTTACAATCGTAGTGAATACCCGTACGAGGAGATCACATTTAAAAAATTAATATTTAGGTTAGAGAATTAAGATAAAACGGTATTAAATTTTATAGTGGTAGATTTTGTTGTTGATTTTCTTTTAAAATCTCCATGTTTGGAATTATATTTTATTAGTGTTGTTGTACCATTGATATACTATTTGTAAATATTTATTTATATTATTATCTCTCCTTTTCCACTTATTTGTTTTATTGAATTATTTTTAGTCTTGACGTTTAATATAAAAATAGTAAAAATTAAGTATATGTTAAATATAACGGTAACATACAATAATTTTTATTACATTTCTGCATAAAATATAAATTTTAAGTAATAAAAGCAGAAGCGTTGCACTTAACCCACCCAATTTTCGGCTCTAGGTGTAGATTATCGTAACCAGACGTCTTTCTAATCTATCATAATAGTATGATTTAGTATTGGGCACACACGCGGCATAGCCGACGTTGTGATTAGAGCTGACAATCGGATGAGTTGGGTCATTATCAAATCGAGATACATGATAATCGTGACATATTGGTTTCGGATAATCTTTGATCATTTTGTTGGGTCGGGCTGGGTTGGGTTTGATTCGGATTAACTCAGTATCGGATAATCTCGAGTCATTCTAAGCTCTCAGATACGTCTGGTTGAGATCGGATGGACTCGGATTCGGGTAATTGGATTGTTCTAATTTCGGTTCAGGTTTGGATTAGGCTCGGGTGAGTTTGAATTATTATTTTTTCGGGTCGAATTTGGATTGGATTTAAGTCATTTCATATTTGAATCATGCTTGTGTCATTTTTTTTATTCTAAGATGTTATTAAAAGCTAATTATTTTGAGATCATTCATTTTTATTTATCTTATTTAATTAAAAGCGAATTATTATATTAATTATTTTGGGGCCTTAGAATTGTTTGTCATTATTTCATTTTTGGAGATGTATTTGACGTTTTAAATTTAAAAGTTTTCAAATCGTATCACTTTTTTTTATGTTAAGGTATAACTTATAATTTAACTCTATTATTAGCTTGTCATATTGAGTTCGAGTATTATTTTAATTTTATATTATATTTATATCTTATACGCTCCTTACATAATATTAACTTATAATAATCCTTTATAATTGATAACAAATAAAGGCTTCTAAGGTCGTACTTCTCATATTATTTTTCTAAGAGATTGATCACATCATATCAACATAATGTTAATAAATACAATAACAATAATAATAATACAAAAACAATGATAACAATAATAATAGTAATTAATGAATATCAATTATGGCAAAAATAATAATAACAACACATTAGTTTTTTTTATTATATATTTTGATTAGATCATATCAAGCTAAATAAGATAAAAATTAGATAAAGTAAGTAATAATGACTATTACTGACGAAAGACTAACTAATATTGACTTCTTACTATTTAACATTATCGATATAATAAAAAATATTAATCTTCAATTTTTATAATGAATAATTAGCATTCTCACTCTAGATTTTCCTTACTTTTCTACGATGTTGTAGGTGCTATAATGCAAGGTATGGCCATATAGATACTAACATATAGTGTTTAAGGCTACACTGTTATTATCTTATGATACTAGATGGAATTATGGAAGTGAACTAATATTTAGATGACATAATAGAGTTTTTCCTTTTTTTTTCTCTATCTTTATTTCTATACTTTAATATTGTTATCAATGGATATTGTATTTGTATATACATAGGTGATATAAATTTTAAGAAAGTATATTGTTTCTAAATTTTGATGTAAGTGCTAGTATGGATTAGTTGTACATCTATATTATTTCATGTTTTATGAAGTTTTGGAAAATTTGATTTATGGGTTAATGTTAATTTTCGGGTAGTACCAGGTTGAATCTTTATAGATTTATAATTTTTCAGATAATATCAGATTTCGGATAAATAATGGATCGGGTCGGGTCATTTTGGATTTATAGTTTTTCGGGTTGAATCGGGTTTTGGGTGAGTAACGGGTCCAATCAGATTTATTTTGGGCTTACGATTTCTCAAGTTATATTGGATAGCAGATATATATCGGATCGGGTCAAATAGGTTTTGGACTTTTAATTATTCAGATAAAATCGAATCGTATTTCAGACGGATCAAGTCGGTATTCGTCAGATTTTTTTGGTTGGGTCAACTTTTGCCTATTCTAGTTGTGATCTTCATTTAGTTGAAAGAAAAGATCATGGCGCCGCTTGTAGATATATATATATAATAGCCAAGGGCAACATCAATTTCAGACCACAATACCTCTACGCCATGGTTAGTCACATACTGGAGAATGGTGAAACACACTGACTTCATCCAGATATCAGTAATTTTTTTTCTTTAAATTAAATATCTTTTAGTAGAATTATTAAAAAAATAATAATAAATTATTCTATAATGTTCATGAACTTTTTTTTTATAGATCTATACTCTATTAATATATTTTTGATTGAACAAAAAAATCAGGTACGGGAGTGGTAACTTATAATATCCTAAAATTTATCTAACACTAATTCCGAGTAACTAATATTTTAATATAATTTTAATATTAAAATTTTGATATTTTTATCTTATTTTAATTTCTTAATCTTAAATTTAATTTAAATCATAATCTTAAGTTTGGATCATTAATATTTTAGCCTAACATTAACCATGGATAATTAATAAATTAAATCTACCCTAATTTTCTAGTCTTAAATTTAAATCTTATCATAATCATAAATTCTTTTTTCTTTTTATTTTTTTATTTCCCCCTTTTCTTTTTCTTTTCCTTGTCCCGATTGGCATCTGCCCCCTTTCCTCTTTAAGCCATGCGCCACCTCCGTTGCATGGTTTCCTCTTTCCCTTCCTAACCCTGCACTATACTTACCCTGCACTCCAACTGTAGCACCAATCATGCCTGGTTGCTACCCTTCCTTAGACTCTATTGACAAAACCAAAACCAAACCCACACCAAAACCAAATCCCTCAACACCCATTCCCTACACCTCACCTCACCTCCTATAAATACCCACTCTCCTTTCTTAATTCATTTATTTCAACTCCCACAAACTCTCCCTGACTACCTCTTCTAGGCCCAACATCATCCCTATTGAGTATCGCCATTTTTACCCAGAAAAACTCTACAAATTTCCTTCACCTCGCGCGGGGAAATAACCACAGCGTGAGCATCTCACATTGTTGAGCCTTAGTTGCATCTATAACTCACGCAATAACCCTCCAAATATACCACAAGCTTATGTTGTAACTACCCTAAACACCCCACAACCTCATGCCATATACACCACCAACCATAGTATTAAAAACTAGACCAACCAAGTGAATGGGTAAACCAGTAAACCAATTATAAATCTAGACTAAATAGCATATTAAACTTGCTTCGTCAAAAAATTGGTGAAAATGGTAGAAACCACCGGTTTAATGGCGAACCACTCTAGTTTTATTATTATCCTCTACACTTTTATTTTTACCCTCAAATTTAAATTAGAACTTCTTGTAATATTAGGGATAAATATGTCATTTTCACTCATTTCTCTCAACCTTAAGAATATACTTACTGATTGTACTAAATTTCCTACATTTGTCGAGTGTTGTCATTGTCTTCTCTTATTTTCTTTTCCTTGTTGCTCACGTTGAGGATGTCTACACTTGAGCAAGCAACTTCATATGTCTAACATCATTTTCAACTCCTCAACCTCGTCGCTTGGCCTAGTAGTTGTTTCGTCCAGCATTTGGAAGCTCAAGCACATAATGAAATACCCCAAAATCCTAAATTTCGAAATTTTGGTCAAATAAGGAATTAGTAGAAAATTTATCATATAAATTTAATTGCTTAAAATGTAGGGGATAAATTAAGGAAAATTAAGAGGGAATAATAAAGAATTTAATTGGAGGAAAATTTGGGTATTTTCCTAATTAGTATGGAGGTTAAGGAAATTTGTCTAAAATAGTCTAACTAAGTAAAAAGGAAATTTATTTAATATTTTATAAATAGTTAATATTCTAGAAAACCCCAAAAATATTCTAAATAATTTATGCAAAATCCAAAATCCTAAATAAAACATTTTCTCTTTTCTTTTCCCTCATTTTCCTTTCTTTTCTTCCTTTTTCTTTTTTTCCTTTTTCCCCGTCGGTTGGGCCCCTCCCCGCGGCCCAGCCCTTTTCTACCTTCCTTTCTCCCTCCCCCGCGGCCCAGCGTCGTTCGCTGGCCGATGCTTGCTTGTAACGCGGCGTTTTGCCCGTCAACTCGCCGTAGCGCCGCGTCACGATCAACGAACCTTATAACCGTTGCCAGCCCATGTCACGACGACGCGTTTCGATCGTATAATTAATGAAACGACGCGTCGAGGTTATGAACCTTATAACCGTTGCCAACCGGCCGGTTTCCCCCCTATTTTCTTTTCCTCATGGACCGCCGGTCCAGGAGTCGTCTTCTTCCTTTCTCCCGCGCAGGTCTGCAACCTGTCGCCTGCCACCTGCCGCCTGCCGTCCGACCGTCCTCTCCCTGCCATTCCCGTCCCTTTCTTCCCCAATTCGACCCAGCACTCCCTCACGCGTCCTGCTACCCCTTCCTTTTTCAAGAAAATGGCCAAACGTACCCTACAAACTGCAGGGCACGCGACACTGCCACCGCTGGCCGGCCACCTGCCGCGCCTGCCCCCGCGTGCCATCCCTCTCCCCTTCGTCGTTTACCCCTCCTTAATTGCCTATAAATACCCCTCCCCGAACGGCCAAGGCAAGTCCTCCCCTCTGGACCTTGCCGAAACCCTGCCTCGCCGCCGCCAGATCAGACGCCTTGTTCGCCGCCCATAGCAACCGCCGCGACCACCACCACGCACCAAAACCTTCCTCGCACCACCCTCCATGCAACCAAACCGTCTCAGCCCCCGTTCCTACCCCGCACGTGCCGCCACAGCCGTGCGAAATCCCTTGCCCAAAAATCGTCGCCGCCACCTCGCGCCACCTTCTATCGTCCCCTCCGCCGTGATCAACCTCCTCTCCACCTCCCAAGGTGACCAGCAGGTCCTCCTCTACCTTCCCATACCATCCTTACTCCCTACTTCCTTCTCCACCAACCTCCACCATCTCCCACCCCCCATCTTCCACCTTCGGCCGCCGCGTCCACCACCGCGCGCCGCCTCCTTTCTCACGCCACCACCCTCATTCCACTCCCCTCTCCCTGTTGTCTCCTCCCCCACACTTAACTTTACTTTCCTTTCCCCCATCTAACCTCCACCTTGATCTTTTCCCTTCTCTTCCTCCTCCACCGCCGCCGCCGTCGCCGCCACGCGCCGCCGCCGGACCACCACCAACCCTAGGTGGTTCTCCACCCATCCAAACCCTAACCCCCTTTTTATATAGCTGCTACTATTTTCTACTAATATTAACACTAATATACTTATTATTATTATTATTATTATTATCATTATTATTATTACTTTTATTATTGTTATTACTATTATTATTATTATTATTATTATTATTATCATTATTACCATTATTATTGTCTTTATTATTAATGTTCTCATTTTCTTACTAATACTAACACCCCTTTTAAACCCTAACCTCATTACTATGACACTATTATTAACTATTACTATTATTACTACTATCACTACCTTATTGTTGTAATCAAAAGCATTTGAACCCTTTTATTATTCAAGAATATACAACTATTATCATTATCACCCTTAGGAATAATTACTTGTAATATTGTGACCTTATAATAATATTATTTCGAATATGACACCATTAGTAGACTTAGCCTTAAAAATGCTAGGTTTCTCTCACTATAAACATTAGTGTCACTAGTATTAGTTTTATTATTATTATTATCACTATTTTCCTATAGTTAGCATGAACATTATTATTATAAGAATAGGGCTAACGGGTCTAATAATATAAGTGTAACGATAGGTGTTAAAAATAAACATATTTTGACTACTAATATTTAGTATACTAATTCTAAGGTAAAAACCCTAGTTTTTGTATAAAACCCTTTTTAGTAATAAAAACCCTAACCTTAAACTAGAATGAGGATTGATAGTAATTATAAGGGAAACTAATACCTAGCATTTTTCCCTTTTTTAGGTAACCCCAACCAAAGCCCTAAGGAGTTAGAGGAGCGTGCTCCAAGCCCGGCGTCGCCTTAGGTAAGGACGAAGCTATGGCCTTGTGCTATGTGTAATATAATGTGTTGATGAATGATGAGCATGCCATGTGGATGTGTATTATGCATGTGTTATGAATAACCTGTTTTGTAGCGCAGCATGGATTATGAGGTATGTTATGTGTGCCTTATACTATACGTGTATGACATGTTCCATGTTTGATGTTGATGTTGATGATGTGACTTGTTATGGCCCACTAGGACATGCATGTTAAGATAAATGGTAATATGAGTTGGGAACCATCATGGGAGTCTTGAGGTTTGTATAGTGGTGTTATGGTTTGTATGGTGGTAATTGTGATTTTATGGAGGTATTAATGTTGTATGGTGGTATTTGTGATTTTTATGGGGGTATTAATGTTGTATGGTGGTATTAGGGTTGCATGGTGGTATTAGGGTTCGTATGGGGGTATTGATGATTGCATAGTGGTATTAATGGCTTATGGTGGTATTAGGGTTTGTATGGTGGTATAAACGTTCGTATGGTGGTATTAATGGCTTATAGTGGTATTAGGGTTTGCATGGTGGTGTTATGGTTTGTATGGTGGTATTAATGATTGCATAGTGGTATTAATGGCATATGGTGGTATTAGGGTTTTCTTGGTGGTGTTATGGTTTGCATGGTGGTATTAATGTTGGTATGGTGGCCTTAGGGTTGCGTGGTGGAGTTAGAGTTTTGCATGGGAGTTAACGATTGTACGGGATTAGGGTTTGGAGTGATTAACTCTGGGGTGTTGTGATTAAGTAGGGTTGGAGTAACTAATCGTGATTATTGAGGACAATTAAGGTTTGAGATGGCTAAGTATGGTGGTTATGGTAAAATAGGGATAAGAGTGGCTAACCACGGTTGGTGTGGACAACTAGGGTTGGTTATGGCTGCTTAGAGTTGTTCGGTGTTATCATGTGTATCTATTGATTGAAGGGTAGTTATTTATGTGGGATTTTATTAGTTGTGATGAGTACAGTATAAAGAGAATGATTTATGCATGTTAAGGGTGATGTGTGATTTAATAAGACACCGATAAGACATTAATCACGTAAAGCGAAAGATGTCGAGCCGAGCCTGTGATCCGGTCCACCGGCTATAATAGTGGATCAGAGGTGTTTTGCCCTGTGCGTTTATTTCCGGTCCACCGGCTATAATAGTGGGGGATCTCGCGCTCGACAAACCAAACGAATAAGTTAACCCATGGGAAAGATACTAAGTACTTAAAGCGAAACACCATGAGAGTCGGGGCTGCGATCCGGTCCACCGGCTATAATAGTGGATCAGAGGCGTTTTGCCCTGTGCATTTATTTCCGGTCCACCGGCTACAATAGTGGATCAGAGGCGTTCTGCCCTGTGCGATATCTACCGGTCCACCGGCTATAATAGTGGGGCTCCCGCGCTCACATGGGTTATTGAAGAAATGTGTGGAATGGACGTATTATCATTAAAGAGAATAAAAGGACAAAGTACCGAGGAAACATCCACCCCTTTCCTGCATGTTGTTGTATGTTGTCTATGTGCTGAACTTGTGCTATATGTCCTATGTGCTGGCCTTAACTCGTCTGTTACCTTACTCAGTACGAAGCGTACTGATCACCCGTTTCATGGGTGCTGCTCATTCCCACGAGCAGAGAGCCCTTCTGACCTTGTGCAGGTAGGAGATCTTGTTTTCGATGCCTACGACACCTACGAGGCATCAGGTGGGGCCGAGTGTTGAGCCCATCCTGGTTGGGGCCGAAAGCGAGTGGGTCGGACTCTTTTACGATCCTCGCTTTCATCTATCTTAGTTTTCGTATTATACTATGTTGTTTTCGTATTTTGGAAGTGGAACTTTTAAGTTATAATCCTAATGATATTCTGACGATGGTTGACATCTTGCTCTCATGGATGCTTTATGATGACGATGCGCTCACGTTTTGATAATACTTATTTACGATTTCCTGGTTTAGCTTTAGCACTTAGCATCGGAACGGTAGGAGTGAACCGGTCCGGTGCCAAGTGTGGCGGTAACACTCCCAGGTTTATGGATTTAACTCTCTCGCTTCCGCTAAACATGTTGATTTAAATGAAATTTTTTAGTAGTAAATTTGGGGGTGTTACACATAATCTTTTGAATTAGCTTAGTTGCTCATTTTCATAGCTTAGTCGTCCTTCAATCTCCACTGATTTTGCAATCCATCGTCGTTTATTTTCATATCTCGGCCGTCATTCAATCTTAGGTAAGTGATTTTTGTAGTATTTTCATATGTTGATTCTGAACCAATTTGTATAACCACCATCCATTTTCATAGCAAGTTTGTGTCGTAATCCATAGTTTGTTTTAGACTCCATTGTCCAACATATTTTAATTCTTTGTATTATGCTATGTAATTTAGTAGGAGAAGATGAGACCTGATGTTGTTTAATTTATACATGCCCTACGCTAGAATTTTGATATGAGCCTTTGTATCTACCTCATTTGTTGTAATCTAGAGAGTTTGTTATAAGCTCGATCATTCAACATATTTTAATTCTTTATCTATTTTAAAGTATTCTACTATGTAATTTAGTAGGAGAAGAGGACATTTGATGTTGTGTAATTTCTACACATCCTCCTCTAGAAATTTGATATGAACCCCAATATGTACTATATCATTTGTTATGAAAGCTAGCAAAGAAAAGGTCATGATAAGAATGGATCCCTTAGTTTCATGATTTGTCTATTTTAATGGATTATGCTATTGCATTTAGGAGAAGAAGAGGAGACTTGATGTGTACTCTTGCATTTACATCTTATGTATAAAAGTTGGGATATTTTAATTCTTTGTTAATGTTCAGGCTTTAAATCTTTGATGAATGTATTTGAATATAGGGGATTGAGGAAATTTTTAAGCTCGATTATAGGGGTACCTGTTTTGTATTTTCTACTTTTAATGTTCCTCTCAAGTTGGGTTTTAGATATTTAGTTTGTAACTTGTGATAATACTCTTCCCTAATTTTGTATATGCTATTATTAATGTGTCTCTTTTAACTAGGGTTCTAGATATTTAGTTTGTAACTTAAAATTTATTCTTAATTCCTTAAAGATGTCTGTGAAGACTAGTAATATTGACTCTATGCCAAATTTTCTCAGCATACTTCTAGAGAAAAAAAGGGTCCAACATGGGATCATTATAAGAGGTTAAGGATGTTTATATTGTTCTAAACTTCTTTTTGGCGGTGGAATCTAGAGTGTCAAACAACATTTAACTGGCATTAAAGGTCAAGTAAAGAGGTGTAAAAAAAAATCATCCTAAAGTTATTCTTAAGATGAATCAAAGTATTAAGGAGTTTTCTAGCAAAAAGAAGAAGAAGAAGAAGAAGAAGAAGAAGAAGAAGAAGAAAGACACAAGATATTTTAATCAAAGATAACCTATATTGCTTGATGGACTTTCCTTCGCACCAAGAACTATCTTTGATACCTCCTCTTAGGGTAACTAGTTGTTCCAAATCAAGATATAAGTCAAGGGTTTTTGATTAGGGAAAACAACATATTATAGGTGTCATTTCATGCTAAGAACAACTGCAAGTGTATAACCAATGATCAAAAGTGCATTACAAAGCAAAGGTGATGCCGAGAAAGTTGACATTCTCATTTATAAGTAGATGATTGATTTATTTATCTCATTTAATGCAGCAAATTATAATTATTATCAACCAATTATTGATGGTATAGCTCACATTGGTCCTGGATATAAGGGGGCAATTTTCCATGCTCTTCGTGATTATTTGTTAATGAAAATTGTTTAAAAGGTGAATAATTAGGTTGAGAATTTTCATTCTTATTGAAAGAAAACTGGTTGTACTATTATGGTAGATGGGTGGATGAACCACCATAATCAAACTTTTATTAACTTCTTAGTTTATTCTCCAAATGGTATTGTGTTTTTAAAGTTCGTTGATGCTTTTTATGCTTAAAAAATTACTGAACTATTGCATAAGTTATTTAAAGATATAGTTCTCTATGTTGGTGTTGAAAATATTGTACATATGGTGACTGGCAACACTATAAATTATGTTGTCATGAGCATGTTGTAATATGAATTTAAGTCACTTTATTGGTCTCATTGTGCTGCACATTGTGTTAATTTGTTGCTTAAATATATAGATAGGTTAGATAAGATGGAAGATATTGTAAATAATGCCTAAAAAATAACTAAGTACATCTATAATAATTGTTATGAATTACATCCAATGAGGAAGTTCACTGAAGGAAGAGAGATCATTTGTCTAGCTCCTACTCTGTTATGCATTACATATGATGAGGAAGTTCACCGAAGGATTTGTATAGCTCCTACTTGGGTTGCTACTAAATTTATTGCTTTGTAGAGTATTTTGACACATAGGAATGCTCTTAGGGTGACAGTTGTATATAAAAAGTGGACATCTTGTGCTTATGCGAAAGATAGGGAGGGTAAGAAATTTGTAACAATATGTTGGATACCACATTTTGGAAGAAGTGTGCTATAATTGTGCAACTTACCAAAACCTTTTGTATGTATTTTGTAATTGATGGATAGTGGAGAGAAACTATGTATCGATTATTTGTATCAAGCCTTTCACAAGGCTAGAGATGATATGGTTACTAGATTTCATAGGAGAAAGAAAAGGGTGCAACCTTATCTTCAAATTATTTCTTCTCGTTGGGATAATCAACTCTCAAGGAACGTATATGAAATTGGTCATTGGTTTAATCCTCATTTCTAGTACTCATCTAAAATTTATCAATATTAAAGTAATGTGTCTTCTATTATTGATGTCATTGAGAGAGACGCAAATGGGAATTTCACATTGAGGTCAAAATTAACAAGGGAGATGGGTTCTTTTAGAAAGCATAAAGTGATTTTGGAATATGGAATGTTATATAAGATCATTTTGTTTTTACTCCATGTATGATTTTGTTAATTATTTCAAAGTATTATCAATACTTTATATCTAATTAATTTTTTTAGTTTTTTGGTAAATTATTATTTTAATTTTGTAGATGAATGGAGGGCATTGTATGGATGTGGTGCTCTAAATCTACAAAAGCTTGACATTCATGTTTTGAGCTAAACTTGTAGTTCTTTGGGTTGTGAAAGAAATTTTAGCATGTTTGAGCATATCCATTCGAAGAAAAGGAATATACTTGAGTACCAAAGACTCAATGATTTAGTCTTTGTACACTCTAACTTGAGATTGCAATAAAGGTATGAATTTAATTTGTTGTTGTCTTACTATTGTAATCTAAAATTATTTATTTTATATGGTAATATTATCAAGTTTGTCTAATTTTGTATTCATTTGTGTAGGAATCGATTTGATACAAGTTGTGACCTACTTAATTTTGAAAAGTTTGATGCAATTAGCTCTTGGATTCTTATGGATGAGCCATTTGGCTTGAATAATAAAAAGCTTGAGTTGCTTAGAAATATATTAGCTCCTGTCACTATTTAAGACAATCCTAGTATTGGATGAGCTAGATGGAGAGAGTGGAGATGATGATAAAGATAATCGCATGAATGAAATTGTCATTCCTATATTTTTTAACGTTGGAGATAATATGGATAATCTATATGATTAGATAAGTAGTTATTTGATCAAACTATTTACTTTATCTAATTGAATTGTAGCTTTTGAACTAATGTATTTCATTGTAAGATATTTATGAACATGAAAGAGACTTGATGTTGGACTATGTTATTTTGTAACCATATTTGACATATATGAGACTTTTGATATGGAACTATGTTATTTTACGATATTATATGAATATCTATTAATTTATTTATGATTAAATATATTATTTTATGATTAATTATATCTACTATTAAGTTTTAAATTATATTTTTAAACAAATATGGGTAGAATTGACTTTAATTGAGTGAACCAGTCAAACCACTAGTTTGACTTGTTCAAACCACTAATCTGATCGATGAACTAGTAACCTGAACAGTTTGTTAACCGATTCAATTTTTAAAACTATGCCACTAACCCTCCACCAACGTGAGGCTTTGATGCTGCACCACCCCCATCAAAGTGTGGCTCTCACTTTATCCCCATTAATGTGAGGAGCTCACACTACACCCCATAATTGTTTGAGTCTCTCATACAACTCCCTTTGACTGCACCATGTTGTTCCGAGTTTTCTTTGATTCAAATTTTCTTATTTCCCACCCTCCTTTGCCTTATTTGTTCCTTGTTTGTATTTTTAAGTTATAATGATATATTATCCTTGAATCTTAGGTGGTTTATTAGTGATATCGGAGGAGGCATCTTAGGTTATACATGCTTAGAGATCGGAGACATTTTGCAAAAATACACATTGTAACCAGGGTTTTGTGTACAATGTATATAATTGTATAAAATCTCATGTGTTGGTATTTTTATATGGATAATGCATTATGATAATTTTTTGGTATGATTATGTGCTATCGAATCTATATAAAGTGAGAATATGTGAAGAATATGAGCTTATATGTTATTATTGTAATAAACCTCATTTTGTAACCCTAAGTGCATAGTATGACTTATGGTATTTCAATATGGTTTGAATAGCTATAGAAATTGGATAATGAATGTGGTTAAGTATTTTCATGATGATATTTGTTGGAATTTGAAAACCACTTATATTGGGACACATAGGGTTTTTGTGAAAATAAACGTATTTTAGCTATCTTAAGGACAATTTGGCTAGTATATGTTAAATATAGAATCTTTGGTATTTTAATTTGTTAACTAGTTCAAATAGGTTAATTATATTATGTGAAATATTTGGAGTAATTATGAATGACCTAAATCTCATAAAAATGAGAAAGTGGTTTAAATTGGGAATAGTAACCCCAGAGGCAAGGTCATTACCATATGTGCACAACGTTTGAGTTAGACCTTTATCTTTGGATATGTTGCTAATATTGAAATTTTAGGAGATTGTATTTAATTTGATAGTCATAAGAGTCTTATGAGAAAATATATGCCTAATTTATGAAATTAGGGTTTCGTAGGGATTATGAATAGTATTCCTAGGGGTAGGGCTATCATTGCATGTGTAAAACCTTGAAGTTATACCTTAAATTTAGGATATGTTGTTAATTATTATATTTAGGATTGTACACAAAATTTTAGGTTCATATGAGTCGTATGGAAAAATTCATGCCTAACTTGTGAAATTAGGACTTTCAAGAGGTAATACCGTTATCGTATGTGCAAGGTGTTGGATTTAGAACTTGATTTTTAGATATATTTTAAATAATTATATCATAGGTATGCGCATTAAATTTAATGGTTAAATAAGTATTATGGGAGGAGTTATGCTTTCCTTGTGGAACTAGGATTTTCTTAAGATAAATATGACATTTTTCCTTAGGGAATGCCCCGATCTCCATGTGGTTGTGTATATGTGCCTTTTAAATAATTAAGTTAGGTTTGGATCAAAATTTTAAGTGTATTACGCATGATGAGATTGACTTAAAAAACCATAGATATGATATTAATAACTTATTAAAGTGAAAGATTAGGTGAGTTAGTGCTGAGATGTTGTGTCTATTTCATTGGACAATAATAGTGGCTTAGAAGTGTCTTACCTATAAAGGTATTTCAGATCATTCCACCAATTTTAAAAATAGTGGTCAAGAGCATTTTACTATGATAGATATGGTGTCAATTCCATGGAATGATAATAGCAGTTCAAGATCATTTTTCCCTTAGAGGTGCTTCAGTCCATTATATAAGAATAAGAATAGTAGAGCCCCTAAACTCAACGAAAATAAGGATATGGATTATTATTGTATCTAATAATGGGCTTCTAGAATCATTTATTATCTTACATCATATCATGTTAATCTATATGTATGCTTATTCTTTTATGTGACCTTATGTATTCTATATAACCTTACTACAACTATATTGTTACTTTACTCAGTACGCAGCGTAGTGATCATCTTTTTTATGGGTGCCACTAAGTTCCACTTGCAAATACTGCTTTATTTTGCAAGTGATTGTTGATTAATACATTTAATGAGCTTGTGTTTGGTGAGTGCCTAGTCAAATTAGTATATAGTATGGTTATTCGAATATCTCTATCTCTTTAAACTCTCAGTCTTCTATTTTGATCATATATGTTCTATACTCTCTATTTTGTTATTTAGTATCATTATGGGATTATGTGCTTCCTACACCTTATATATAGGTATGGGGTTATATTTTCCTTTTACCCAACATAAACTAAGTATAGGGAGTGTCTATTCTATATTGGATGTGGCATAGCACCCTCGTATTTTATGTTTTGACTTCCATAATTAACTTTTTAAAATAAAATTTTTAAGTCCTATGTTTTGTTTGTATTACATAGCTATTGACTATTTTTGTCATTTTTTCCTCTTACTGAGTAAATAACTTTACTAAAAATAGTATAAATAAAAAAACTATTTAAGTCTAAAATACTTACCTAAACATACACGTACATCTTTTACTATTTAATATCTATACTATGCAACCGTTTGCATTTTTTTCTTAAAAAATACTAAATTCAAATATCTTTAATTAGGATTAATGAAAAAATAAAAAATATATTACAATATTTTTTATGTCTTTTTTGACAAATAAACACCTATATTGGCATATTTTTGAGTTAAAAAATATTATATATATATATATATATATATATATATATATATATATTTCACTATTTCATTATATATTTCACTATTATTATTTTATTATACATGAAATAATATTTCACCTTATATAAACTAATCTTTTACTAGAATCAATTAGATTTTTCACCAACTTTGAGTCGATCTTTTATTATAGAATATAGTTAATATTTCATCATATATAAATTGATATATCACTATAACCAAACAGGTCTTTTAATATGATTAAATTGATCTTTCACAAGTATTATGATGATCTTTCACAAGGATTAAGATGATCTTTCACTATAGGATATAGTCAAATGTTTTACCATATATAAAATAATATTTCATCACAATTAAACTATATTTTATGAGCATTGATTTGAAATTTTACATCATATAGCAAAATATTTCACCATATATAAACATATCTTTTTACCATAACTGAATTGATCTTTTATCAACGTCAAACTCATCTTTCAATGTTGTTGTATTTATATTTTACCTTTTTTGTATGTATCTTTTACTATTTTTCTATTAAAATTTACTATGAAATTTCAACATTCATGATTTTTTACCATCATTGTATGTATTTTTAACCATTATTGTACACATATTTCACCATTGTTGTAGTTATATTTCACCATTTCATAAATTTAAGTCCATTATTTTACTAAAATTTCATCATTTTTATATAAAAATAGATCTTTCATCGTTGCTACATATATCTTTCAATATTATTCTACTAAAATCTTATGATTTTTATTGAAAATTTATTTCACGATCCTTTACCTCTGTACCTATATTTTGCCACATATTTTTTTTTGCCAAAAGTATATTCATATGAATATGTATTTTATAGTGAAAAAAACTTAGGAACTCTATGGTAAAACATTCTTTTTTCTTGGTAATCATACTAAGATATACATACATACATACATACATACATAGTTAAAAAAAAAACATAATAAGTGCTGACTTCACCATTTGCACAACGCACATTGTACAAATGGTTACACGATATATTTTTCATTTCTAACTACCTTAATAATGCACAGGAACTAAGGAAACAATGCATTGTTTTGACAACTAATTTTATCAATTTAAAAGCTTAAGTTTATTCCTATTAAGGCATAATCGATTAATTTTGATTTTCTTTAAGGTATAGACACTTAAACCTTATTACCATCAAAATTTAAATATTTTAAAATTTTAAATCTAATACAATTTTATCCATTTAATTACCTAAGTACAAAAAGATCATTATGGTTAAAATTGCCTTACATTAAAAAAATGTGTATGTGTTAATGAGAACAAAGTTTAAATGTTTCTATATGATTTTTTTTCCTTATTATAAAAACAAACCCAAATATTTATGGATTTAGATTAGGATTTTTATGTGATCCGATATCTAATAAATTGATGTAATATCTGAAGCGATTCTATCTAAAAAATAAATAATTGATTTTATTTTTTTTCCATATCAAATAACTAATTTATTCATTTAATATCAAATTTGAAAAATATAAACAATATCTAATTCGATAAATTATATATTTGTACATATATATGCATAGATATTTTGAAAAGCACATACGTACAAGTTGGAGAACATATTTTAACTTTGAAGTTGTATGTCATCATGAATTTTTTTTCCCTCCGTTGATTATTGGAACAATTCTTATTTTCTAAGTTTTATTTTTGTTATAAATGTAATTATGAGAGATTTTAAAATATTGGTTGTCTATTATATAATTTATTATTCGAATCAAATCATTATCAAATGGTATTAAATTTTAAAATGGTTTCTTGAATAATATTATTTTAAATTGGATCGCTTAATTATTTATTGATCATATAATTTTTTATATAATTTGTCTTATCTTTGATCTAATTAAAAATTTAGGATGTCCAATTAATTATTTATGATTTAATTTAAATTTTTGGATATTTAAAATTATTTGTTAGATATTCATAAATTTTTATGGTATATCCGACCCTTCTAGTTTAAATATATAAATATATTTTTGATAAAGTATTATTGTTTAAATATACTTATGACTCTTGAGAAATATGTTACAGGCTTACCTGCTAGAGAGAAAAAGATTGATACGTGCATGGGCTGATGGGCGGAGGCCTACATATGCTCCCAAGGAAAATTGATGGTCAGATCGGTTTGCTCAAGATAGTCCACCTAGTATCGTTGCCCACTAACTGAATTACCCTGTTGGGCTGAAAGAAGAAGCCTGGGCCACCGTGTCTGCTCGCTGCTGGTCCGTGAAGACTCGTTCGTCCAACTAAAAAGTAGTGAAGGAAGCAGAAAGAAAAGAGATGATGTATGTACTAGAGATGATGAGAATACGGGCCTTGGTATGGGCGGAAATCCTAATCATGTATAAGCGAGGCCCAACGGCTAAACGAAGGCGATCCAATTAAAAACTCGAGCAACGCATTAACCACAACATCCGACAAAGAAGGTAAGAAAACAATAAGGAAATAAAAAATTAGCAGGATTTGCATCACGTGCCTTAATTGCGTGTGCAGAAGTACTGCAGTTAAGTTTATAGCATACTAGTTTTCCTAAATATCAATTATGATTTGTGCAGCACAAACTTTTATTTTCAATTTATATTGATTGACAGGTCAGCATTTTGTATATGTGGAACAACCTTAGGTGGCTCGGTTCGGTCGGTCGGCACATGATCGCCAACTCCGAAACCATTAATTTGATCTTAAGTATCTGTTAGGTAAAGTTAGGAAGGAAAAGTTATTGTACGTAGTAGGTTGTTTGACCTCGCCGTTGATTTATTATTATTACTATTTAACCTATCTAGAAATTAAACATACTATATCTGCTATCATTTTTCAAAAATTGTGAAACGCAGCTGCTTGGGCTTGAAATTTTCCCCCAAACTATACCTTAGCAACAATAATACGCAGGACCCAGTGTAGTAGTTTCTTTTCAACTCGGGTTTGTTTGATACAGGGTAATAGGGGTAGAAATTTTTATTTTATTTTATATATTTTATATTAATGATTTAATAATAATAATAAATATATTTTTAATAAAATATCTATTTTAGATTAAATTAAGATCTAAAATTGTTACTTACTAGAATAAGAATGTTTAATTTTAAATAAACTATATAAGATATATAAAATATGAGGATAATTTTTTTACCTCTATTACCCTCATACCAAAAGAGCATTATGTTTGTTTGGTATGGGCCTATGGGGGTGACAGAAATGGAATTTTTTTCCCATATTATATCTTTTATATTAAGTTATTAATAATAATAAATATATTTTTAATAAAATATCTATTTTAGATTAAATCAAAATTTAAAATAGATATTTATTAAAATAAGAGTATATAATTTTAAATAAATTATATAGGATATATAAAATATAAGAAATTTTTTTCTATCTCTATTACTCTAATACCAAACCTCAACGAGCACCGAAAAGAAAAGATGTACCAGGGATATAATCTTAGACTACGGATTACTGTAGATTAGTGCTTCCATTTAATCTAACGCGGCATATTTCAGCAAAACTGAAAGTGTGATTAGAAAATTTTACATTCAGGGAAAGGTTTACAATTGACGGCCGAGGATGAAAATACTTTGATAGTTGTTGGGTCATATATCCACGTAGGTCACAGAACAGTAAGACTAACATAAAATTATGCTATGCAATTATTGAATCAATGACCTATAAATAGAGTTGACGAAATTGATTTGACCTTTATGACCCAACTTAATATAAAACTAGACCCGACATAATCCAATAAATTTATCTGCCCGATCTGATTCAAATCTGATATCAAATTGACCCAATCCAACGCTAATTTGAATATAAATAACTATAACTGACCCCAATCCGTAGCCAACCCGATCCGTTATTAACCTGACCCACCACCAATCTGATCAATTATCAACCCAACCTGCTATCAATCCGACATGACTTAATAAAATCAAATTTTATATTAACTAGTTATAATATCAAAAAAATATGCACCTCTTATTATTTATTTAATACTTTTAAAAGTATATTATTATTTAAATTTTACTCATTTTTCTTTCTTTTTATTGTGAAATTACTTATTCACTAATGATATTTTAATTTTACCTTCTTTTTTTTTGTTTTGTAAAAACACAATATTAAAGAGTCATAATAAAAAAAAAGAGCTATTAGTAACATATTATTAATCACATACTTACATGAAGTTAAACTTAATACTTGCCTACGAAGTTAATGAGTTAGATTAATTTTGGTGATATCAATGTATGATTTGACTCAAATCCAAAGTGATTCAATCCAAATTTTACTCTATCTGAACTCAACCTAATCCATCAAAACCTAAAAATATCTAATTTGTCAAGCTAATACAAACCTACTCATCAAATTAACTCAAATACGGAGTCACCCAAATACAAGCTTGCTCGACCCAAACTCGACCTAATAGGAATGAAACGGGGCAAGTTCAGGGCGAGTACATGCATACCTATACCTATAGCTGTATCTATACCCGATAAAAAAATCCATACCCAAATTTATACTCACACTCCAAATAGGTTCCACTATCGCATCCAAATCCATATCCTTTGGATATTTATTACTCGACGGATAATCCGTTTACCTATTAATGGATATTATTTAGCGAATACATTCATTACTCGACGATTAAACCGTTTTAGAATTAAGTTAAATGACAATTTTAACTTAAGTTATACTATATTTATTTTAAAATTAAGGGTAAAAGGGTAATTATATATTTAGTAAACATGTATAAATATTGATATGAGTATGTGTACAGGTATGGATTGGATATCCCATACCCGTATACATTTGTACCCAAATCTGACGAGTATTTTTCCCATCCTCCATATCTGTTTAAGTATCCTATGGATCAAATTTATTAGATTTCAGGTAAAATTCGTCCTTTTTACATATCTGGATCTAATATGAGAAACTAACCCGAAATAATCCAAACCTAACCCGACTCGAACCTAAACTATATCAATCCAAATCCGACTCGGTCTAATAAATTAATCCGATGCAACCTAGGTTTATAACGACCCAAATCTGAACCCAGCCCAAACAATAAGTTAATCCAAAATAAACCGAACTCAAAATGGTCTGACTAACCTATAACGGACTCGACTCAAACCCAACTTGTCCGACCGATTGCCACCTATACCTATAAACAGTAAGTCTTGCCGCGTAAGCAAGGAGAGGTGTACAAGTGGGTTAAAACATTTCTATAATATAGCTTTTTTTTATAGATAGTAGTGCTCAGAAGCAAAAGATACAGGCACAACGAAAAGAAAACAAAGAAATCCAAAAGGCCTTACACGTGCTCTAGCAACAAGAGCGACATATGAGACTCTATCTTAACAGGGCCTGAACGTTGTGAACCACTGTAACACCTCCAAAATTCACTACTGAAAAATTTTATTTTATTAAAAGAAATAGCGGAAGCAAAATATAAAACGGTAAATTTCGGGAATATTACCGCCACATTTAGTACTAGACCGGTTCACTCATACCGTTCCAGTACCAAGTGCTAAGGCTAAAGAACAAAATATCAATTGCTAGAAATTCAAACCATTTTTAAATCAAAGTAGCGCAAGTAAACATTTCCCGTTGCCCACTTGAATATCACCTGAAAAGATCTACAAGGGACACTGCCTAATGAATAGGCAGGGGCCCCACGAATGGAACCCTTCAGTACTACGGTACTGAGTAACCCTTTAAAACACACTTAAAAGTAGGCCCGCAAAGTAACACATGATACAAAGCTAAATACATATATAAAAAGATGTGTATATATAATATTCACATAATTAACATTCACATCAGATATCAATAGGTCACAATGAACAATCAATACTTTCGGGCCTTAAGCCATGTCATAGTGCAAAGTCAATACATTCGGGCCTTAAGCCATTAGTCCATCATTATTCAATCATCTATCTGATTTTATATCCATGTGAGTGCGGGAACCCCACTATTATAGCCGGTGGATCGGTCATTTATAGGGCAGAACACACCTAACCACTATTATATGACGGTGGATCGGTCTCCAGGGCAAAACGCTCCTGGCCACTATTATTCGCCGGTGGACCGGTCTGGCCCCGACTCACATGGTGTTCCACTATAAGTGATTAGTATTTTCCTATAACTTTATTCACATCCATGACTGGTTTTATTGAGCTTGGGACCCCCACTATTATTGTCGATGGATCAGAATACATATCAACATCATCCAGGGCAACACGCTCCCTGGGCCACTATTATATCATGTGGATCGATACTCATAATCACTCGCCAGGGCAACACGCTCTTGGGCCACTATTATAACCGGTGGATTGGTAATCAATATCATAAGTCATCTGGGCCCGACTCATTAATCTTTCGCTTTCATTATTAGTATTTTTCCTTTCTTTAATCAACACAACAATTCCATTTATTTGCCTTGGACGTGAGATCAAGAACCCGGGACACAAAGGTACACCTGTCGTACCGGTGCATACAAGCTACTCAGTACCCTTCAACCATGAACCCAGGGACGCAAATATACCCTGGTCGTATTGGTGCATAAAGTTACTCAGTACCCTACCAACAAGGACACCTAATCCATAAGTATGCATACCCCCTAAATAGGTGCGTAGAGCTAGATAGAGTAAGATATAGGGCCTGGATGGGGCACAAAGGCACACCAACAAATACCAGAATAATCGTGGGCTAAACTACGTATTTAGGGTAGTGACCCCTAAAGAGCTATCATTCCTGATCTCGAGGTCTTTCACTATAAGTATTAGTGTCTTAATTAAGGTGATCACGAAAGAGCACAATAATCATATACTTATTCACTTTCAATCGTTCTGATATCATTAGTCATTTCTTATTCAGACGGTTATCCAAGATAACACAGAGAAATCATTAAGGCCATCATAATCTCATCTAATTCTGAATTAGGATTCATTCTCGTGATACTTAATTATTAAATACTCTTACCTTACTAATCAACATTATTTGAGTCATATTATGAAATTCCACAATCACAATGACATGTTAGGTACAAATTACTCATTTGCCCCTTACTTACATAATTGCTAAGTCATCCCTTCTTTATTTGTCTAATTACCTTATTATCCTCCTTGTTGCATAATTACCAAATTACCCCTTGCTCGGTTTAAGCTACAATGTTATCTCCTACGCTTTTTAGATCACCATTCACCCTTCATAATTGTTACACTTATCATATTTCTCATTTAGTTGGTTAGATTACTGACTTGCCCTTCTCCTTTGTTATATTTACTAAATTGCCCTTACGTTGGATAAATTATCAAATTACCCTTCTTCATTATCATGATTACCAATTTTCTCCTTTAGTTGGTTAAATAATTACCAATTTACCCTTTAGTCGGTTAAATTACCAAATTGCCCCTTTAGTTGGATAAATTACCAAATTGCCCTTATCCATTATCAAAATTACCAAATTACCCTTATGTTGGTTAAATTACCAAATTATCCTTCTCCACTATCATACTTACCATTTTACCCTTCTCTATTATTGTAATCATTAATTTACCCTTCTCCATAATTATAATTACCAATTTACCCTTCTCCATAATTATAATTATTAATTTACCCTTCTCAATTACGATAATAACTATTTTACCCTTCTCCATTATTATAATTATTAATTTACTCTTATCCATAATTATAATTACCAATTTACACATTTCCATAATTATAATTACCAATTTACCCTTCTCCATTTTTATAGTTACTATATTGCCCTTCTCCATTATTAAAATTACCACAATGCCCTTTTATTGGTTAATTTACCAAATTACCCTTCTCTATTATCATAATCACCAAGTTACCCCTTACTCCCAAGTTTGCCATAAATATCCTTTTAATTTACAAAATTATCCTTCTACCCCTTACTTCCAAATTACCATAATATCTTTTATTTACAAAATTACCACAATATTCTTTTACTTATAAACTTACCATAATACTCCATTTTACTTGCAATTTACCATTTTGCCCCTTATGTCTAAAATTACTGTTTCACCCTTCTCCTTATAAAAAATTACCATAATACCCTTTTTACTCCCAAAATTACCACTTTACCCTTTACTCCCAAAATTACCATAATACCACTTTACTTATAAAGTTACCATTTTACCATTTAACCATAAATTTACCATATTGCCCTTTTGCCTCCAAAATTACCTCTTTACCCCCTTTATTACACCACCTTTATTAAATTAACATTACCACATGAATTAATAATATTAATACTCCATTAACAATATCCAACTCCACCAACCATTATATTTTAATATAAAACTTATTAGCATCCACACATTTAGGCCACATTCTTGCACAATAAATATTACTAAAATGCCCCTAGGGCTCACAATAATAATATTCATGCATAATTGGTCACAATAACATAAAATAACATGGATAAGTACTTAACACTTTCATTAATAATCAAAATCTTCCCTTAAACAACATTTCCACATATGGCATATAAACTAGCATACTTTTCTTTTTATCAATCAATACAAGATAATATATATATTATATTAAACCACAAATATCAAGCATAATAGCATATTAAAAATCCTAATGTGCTAATATACGTTTATCCACGTGTTTAAGTGGGGTTTAACGATTACCTTAATTCCCGCAAAATTGAATCTTACCGGTATTCCGGTTAAAGGTTCAAGCTTTGATTAGCAAAACCAATACCTAAAAATAATATCAATATTTATTATATTAGAAATAAGAAAATCAAAACATAAGACTTTATAAATTTTACTTAAGGAAATAATTAATTTAAATATTATCATACCTTAAATTTTTTAATAAAAATGGCCAATAAATGTAGAAACTCATGCTGCATATGCAGCATGAGCTGCATGTAAAAATAAGGGTGGAAGGGTTGAAGGTTGCATGAAGAAGAGGGTGGAAGGGGTGTTTTCGGGTTGGGGTCTTTAGGCTAGAAAAGAGGACAGGTGGGGGAGGATTTAGGGCAAGGGAATGGTGCAGGAGTGAAGAGGGGGTGTAGGTGGTTGTCGGGGATGGGTTCATGGTGGCCAAGGGAGGCGGCGATGGTGGTAGCGAGGCCACGAAGGTGGCTGCCGAGGTGGGTCGAGGTGGAGAAGTTGAGAAGGAAGGAAAAGAGAAGGGAAAATGAAGGGGTTCGGGGGCTTGTTTCGGCCAAACAATGTATGGGGGTCGTAGAGGAGGTTTTAGGGAGTTGAATGGTGGGTTGGGTGGCGGAAAAGGCGGCCGAACGGTGACGAACGGTGGGGTTGCGGGTGGGCTGTTGAGAAAGGGGAAAATGGAGAGAAAAATAGGTGGGGAGGAAGAAGGGTTGCGGGATGGCTTGAGAGGGATATTGTGGTGGTGCAAGACTGAGGTGGAGGGTGGCAGGGAGCGGTGTAGGGGGTTGGTGAGGCGGCTGGAGCGGCGGAGGGCGGTGGCGATGCAAAAATAGGGGGAAAAATGGAAGGAGAAGAAAGGAGAGAAGAGGGAGGTCGGGCAAGGTTTTGAGCTCGAGAATTGGGGCAGAAAAAGGGCTGAAGAGGAGAAGAAAAGTAAGAGGGAGGGTAGGGGGATAGGTGGTCGGTCGGTGGCAGTGTTTAGGGTGGCAGGGAGAGGGTGATGAAGAGGAGGAAAGGGGAGCCATGCAGGATGGGGTGCATGGCTGCCCGGTTCGAAAATGATGAAAAAAAAGGGGCAGGGGAGAGAGAGAGAGAGGAGGGAAGAAGGTAGGTGGTGGCAGTGGTTGTAGGAGGTGGCAGCGGGAGGCGTGGTGCTCGGGGTGGTAGTCATGGCCGACGAAGACAGGTCGGGCGAGCGGCTGGGTCGAGGCATAGAGAAGGAAGAAGAAAGAAAGAAGGGGGGGGGAGGTGCAGGCCGACGATGGAAAGAAAAAAACACGGTTGGGCCGGCCCGGTCCAGGGGAGAAAGGAAGGAAGGAAAGGAGGAGGGGCTGGGTCGGCTGGGGTGAGGGAGAATAGGCCAACGGCCTAGGCGCGCAAAGAGGGGAGGACTGGCTTGGTGTGGCAGCCCGAAGGAAAAAAGGAAAAGAAAAAGAAAGAAGAAAAAGGAGAGAAAGGAGAAGGAAAAGAAAAAGGAAGAAAAGGAAAATGAAAAAATAGGAAAAATTATTTAATTTAATTTAGAAAATAATAAAATGTAATATTTTTGATAAATTATTTAATTTAATAATTTATTTCAATATAATTTAATATATTGGTTCAAAAAGGATAATTTTAGTAAAATATTAGTTTGAAAAATTATTTAAATAAAGATAAAATGATAAAATAACAAAATATTTATTTTTAATTTATTAAATACTCCTATCCACATTTATATACTCAAAAATCCATAAAATAATTAAACTAAATAATTTTTAAAGCTAATTTATTTCAAATAAAAGTTATTTATTAAATTATAGGTTTTTTAAAATTTGGGGGATTACAACCACCTCCTCCGATCTGTATGGAAACTCCTTTCTGCCATATTTAATCCACAAACCTATTATCAATTTGATGAGCATAAGCATCCATCCCCTGCAAACATCGATATTATCGAACATTCTTCTATTTCTAAACTCCCAAATGGTGCCTATAATAGCAAAGAACGCGACTCGCCAAATTTCCCCCCTCAGACATTTACCCAAGGCTCCCAGCCAAGCAAAAGCGTTGTCCTCGATTGAACTGGGCATTACCTAGGAATATCCAATCCAATCACAGATGTCGTACCAGATCTTCCCGCTCACCGAACAGTGCAGGAAAAGGTGATTAGCCGATTCTTCTTCCGTTCCACAGAATGGACAAAAGTCCTCAAGCAAGTTAATGATTTGTAATCTGGCCAGTCTTTCCTTTGTGTTGAGTCTTTGTTGAACCGTGAACCAAGCTGTGAGTTTAAACCTCGGGGGTGCTAAGCTTCTCCACATTAAGCTGGTTGGACTGATACTCGACTCATCCCCGAAGATAAGCAGGTAGTACCCCTGGCAGAACGAGCTCACTGAGAAGACACCAGACTCATCATGAGTCCATATGATTGAGTCTTGTTTATTCTTGCATGGACAGACCTGCTGAAGATTTAGCTGAAGTTGCTCCACTTGGGCCTCTTCCCACCTGAACAACTGCCTCCTCCACACAAATCTCCATTCCCAATAAAGTCCATCCTACTTACCCATCCCTGCCATCTTGTGATCTTGATGCTCTGCTACACTGTATAATCTAGAGAAAAAGGACTTCAAGAGGCCTTTCCCAGACCAATCATCATGCCAAAAACTAATAGTTTTCCCATCCCCAAGCATATGCTTCAAGCCCGATCTCAAGTAAGGAAGGTCCCTCCCTATTCAGCCAATATCCATCCACGGGGACCACCTTGTTCTTGATGTTGGAATTTCTAATGACCCCAGCCGATCTCTCGAATAGAGTGAATAAATAATTTTATTCCATAAACCCCCTTCCGTTGTAAAGAATCTCCACCACCATTTGAAAAGTAACTCGTTGTTTCTTACCACAATATCCCCCACTCTCAGGCCACCTAATGATTTAGGCCTTTGAATAAGACTCCATTTTACCAAAGGTAGTTTCTTTCTATCTCCATCACCGCTCTAGAAAAAATTCCTCTAAATCTTGATGATTTCCTTCACAACCCCGTTTGGAATTCTGAACAAACTCATGAAATACAATGGTAGACCGTTCAGAACGCTTTTAATCAGGACAAGTCTTCCTACTCTTGATAAGACCCTAGCCTTCCACCCAGACAACCTCTATTTTATCTTATCAATCACTGGTTTCCAAGTTTCTCTTCTTCCTAGGTTAGCCCCCAACGGTAGGCTAATATAATTGATAGGTAGGCATCCCTCCTCACAATCCATTATCTCAGTAGCTTCCTTCTGGAAAATCCCATCCACTCCTAGGCTGATTAGAACTGATTTTCTATAGTTGACCTGCAGGCCTGATAGAAGATAAAAACAATCGATCAAGCTTCTCTAGTTCCTGACATTAGTAACCGGTGCCCCACAGAAAATTATCATATCATTTGCAAACTGAAGGTGGGTAACTTCCAAGTTATCCCTCCCTATTTTAATACCCTGCAGAAGCCCTTGATCCACTCCTCGCTTGATGAGTTGGTTAAAAGCCTCAACTGTTAACACAAAAAGAAAAGGTGAAATAGGTTCGCCTTGTCTTAGCCTCTACCCATCTTGACGGGTGCTGAGGGGGACCCATTGATAAGAACCGAAATACTTGCGGTCGAAATAATCTCTTTAACCCAACCTCTAAATCTGCGTCCAAAGCCCATAATATCCACAATGTTATCAACAAAGTCCCATCTGATACTATCATAGGCTTTCTGGAAATCCAGTTTGATCATGACTCCCTTCGATCGTTTCCGTCTTCTAGCCCACTGAATAATCTCATTGGCAACCAAGGCCCCGTCCAGAATGCTCCTCCCCTCAATAAAAGCTGATTGGGAATCACTCACTAGCTCATCCACCACCTGTTTCAATCGATGGGCCAGGATCTTTGCAATCAACTTGTAAATACAACCAATTAGACTAATTGGTATAAACTGTTTATCCTCGTCGGCATCCGCCACTTTGGGGATTAAAGTGATCAATGTGGTGTTGAGGGTGGGTGAAATCCGGCCCGTGCGAAAGAACTACATAATAGAGTCGGTGAAGTCCTCTCCAATAGTCCCCCACATTTTCCTGATAAACCCGAAATGATATCCATCATAGCCTGGCGCTTTTGAGGGATTACAAGACCACACTGCTACCCAAACGTCCTCCCTTGTAGGAACCATTTCCGATTCTATACTTTTCTCCCTGGAGATCAGACGGAATCCATCGGCAGATAGGCTAATAACCGGAAGATCTGCGTGCTTGTACAGCTCCTCGAAATACTCGGTAATCACCTTCTTGATTTCTAGTGGCTCTACTATTATTTTACCCTTTTCTACTATTCTATTAATAGTAGCCTTCTTTTTTCTTACCGCGGCAACAGTATGGAAGTACCTCGTGCTTCTATCACGATCTTCAAAATCTCTAACCCTAGCCACCTGCTTCCAATAGGCTTCTTTCCTTTTGTGCCATTTCCAAAGCTGAGACATCAAAGCCGATCTTCTTGCAATGTCGGTTTCACTACAGTCGTTATCTTTGATAGCGACATCCACCTTGGCCAATTCCTGTTCCAGAGTGCCTATCTTCGAATCAATATCCCCAAAAACCTCTCTATTCCAAATCCTCAACATGCCCTTCATCTCTTTCATTCTTGACTGACAAGACCTCCCTCCTAACTTTGCCCAACAATTGGAGACAAAACCCCAAAATTGTGGATGAGAGAGCCACATATCCCAAGTCCTGAAAGATTTCGGCCCAAACCCATTTGTCCTCACCCTAAGGCAATTAGGGTTGTAGTCCGAAAGTGATCGGCCCATCCCCACACAGGAGAGCCCGGAAACCATAGTCAACCAAGAGGGGTTGACTAAGAATCTATCTGGAAGGCTTGCAGAACCCGCCTTATGCCACGAGAACATCAAATTAAATGGCTTCAAGTCGATAAGGCCCAGTTTGTCGATCCACTCATTAAAATACCGAACACTACTTTGATCCATCCATCTTCCCTTCCTTTCGTTTTGGTTTCTGACCTCATTAAAGTCCCCCATGAGTAACAACGGAACGTTGCACAGATGACACATTTCCCAAAGCTCGTCCCATAGATTTCTCCTCCCTCTTGGATCCGATTTTCCATAGACCCAGAGAATCCTGCAATCGAACCTGTGAGGGCCCAAACCTCCTTCTAAAAAGATCCACATGTTTCCTCTTGTACATTGTCTTAACGTGAAGACCTAAGAATCCCATCTAATGATTAATCCTCCGCTTCTGCCAAGAGCCACCGAATCCCTCCATTCAATTGACCTGTTCCTCCAGACCCTATTCTTCCATGAATCCATGAGGTAGTAGTGCTTGGTTTCAACAAAACCACAAATCCAAGGTCTCTCTCTATCGATCAAGCTCTGGATGCTCGATACTTTACCTAGTACATGGATCCCCCTTACATTCCAACTAATGATTATCATAAACAGTGGCACTTTCTCCCCTATCTCCGATAAGGCCTCCTATAACAGCCTTCTTCGGATCTTTCTCTGACTCCTCCTCAATCTTGCTAGTTTTTCTATACACTTTCTTTCCTCACCCGAAGAAGCCCAATTTACTTTCCAAATTGCCAAGTCTATCTCGCTTTGCTTAGCTCTTCCCCTTCCATCCTTTTTTCTTCAATTTCTGAATCCACCCTTTCCTTCGTTGACGTTGGACTATCATGAACATCAATCCCTCCCATCCCTTCAAACCCGAGTGGTATGTCAAAAGAGCCTGTACCTCACCATCCTGCGACCTATCATTGATAACAATCAAATCCTCGTCTTTGCCACCCTCCCCCTCTCTCCGCCCCTCCACTTTTGAATTCATCTTTTTTCTCCCTCTAAGTCATGATCCACACCTGCGAGTTTTGTTTTAGTTGAGTCTGCTTCCTCTTCCTCCCCATTCTCCACATACTCCTTACACTCTACGCCGGCTCTCCCTCTAAAATTCTTTCCTACTACTTCATCCTCCAACATGCTTTTATTTAATATTATCCCCCTATTTTCTCCCTTGTCCCCAGCCACTATCCTGCTTGATAATGGCTCATCGATCCTTCCCTCTTTGTGTAACTCCCAGCCAGACGATTCTTCCAAGCATAGAAGATGCCCCGACGCCTGTTCATCCATTTCACTCTCCTTTGACAATGAACTCCTACGCACCAGGGAGTGGATAAAGTCTTCTTCTCCCCAATCCATGCAGCTGTGTCGGCCGAACCACATCCTCTGTCCTGTTGCAAGACCCTGTCGATCTTCACCACCCTAGGACCCACTACTCCCATCATGCCTCTTTCCACACACTATGCTTGCCCACCCATCCCCTACATGGCACGTTCTGTCACTTGCCTCCTTTCCCTGCGCACACAACTGCTCAGGAATTGTCGGCAGAGAATAGACGCTATCCCTCCCAATGGACTGGCCCTCTATCTCCCCACTTGCACGCCTACTTGGTGGGCTATCAAAACAGTGAATCTCCTCTGTTGATCTTCTAACAACCTCTCCTTCTCTCCCATGCATGGATGCCCCTATTGCTTCCCCAAGCCGTCTTCCCTCGGTCCCCGAACCACCCCTGTCCTCCTCCTCCTGTGAGCTGTCATTACTCGAGAAGCAAACCTGCAGGCCATCATTACAGTAGTTGTCCCCGGACAGACGAACGGCCTTGTCACCGGACAATGAAGCCTCCGACCACCCTCTGCGTCCCCCTATGACTTGATTTTGCCATGGGACATAGTTATGCCTCATCTCCTTAGCTACCACCACTACTGTAGTCTCCCCGATCTGCACCTACAAGGTTTCATTTATTTTTTCCATGCATGCAGTGTCAAACAAGATTTTTGTTGTCTCCATCGAAAGGCCATAGTCTCCCTCTTCTTCCCAGCACACCCAACGTTCCCAGGGGATGACCAATGACCGTAATACTTCTTCCCTCCAAGCTGCCATAGGAAGGCCCCTAATTTCTACCCAAGTACGACGCAGCGCACAAGCATCCTCCAACCTCCATTTCCTCACAGATGAGAATGATTCACAGAGCAAACTGTCTTTTGCAAGTGCCATATTGCAGATATCTAAAGAATCAAACGTAATTAATATTTTAAACCTTCCTAAATCTCTTACCTTGGTGGTCGATCTCCATTCTTGCATTAGTTTTGGGATGATTATCTCAGGCAGGAAGGGCTGGATCGATTCCACTACCATTCTTCTATCCAGCCACTCCTTTGCAATCTCATCCACTTGAACGGGAATGACTCTCTGCTTCCTTTCTGGTGAGTATCTTCCATCGCCTCGAGCAATCGACGCAAACATCTGTCTATCCCTGAGAGCAGGTTGCCAACTACCGATCACCTTGAAACCTTCTTTCGCTTTGGCCACCTATGTTGGACTACTATGCTCCTTCACCTGGAATGCATCACCCCTCTCGAACAATGCCCGCCTGACGTAGAGTCTAATACCATGGAGCAGCATGTTGTTGATGCTTCTCATAGCCTCGACCGCCTCCCTCTCGCAATCATACCTTATGAACTCAAAATGTAGGTTCGATGTTCTCCTTGCCTTTCTGCTGATGAAAGTATCTACCATTGTTCCGACCGACGAGAACAACTCCTTCACTTCCTCTACGAGGATATCCTTCGCTATGTTGTCGATGAACACCGTGTATAACTTCCGACCTAAGTATCGGCTAGGTACAACATCATCTGACTTTTGATGCAGGAGGTGATTAGAATAGTTGCCTAGGCGGCTGGGTAAAGTGGCATGATCATGGTTGGGACGATGGTTGGTTCGAACAGATGGCTTGATCGGGATGAGGTTAGGGTTTGGGTAGCGTTGCATGATCGCTACATCACGTTGCATAATGTAATATTATAATGTACGCATTGGACTCGGAAGACATGCAGATTAAATAATACCATGGGTTTGTTGGCTTGATCGGGATGAGGTTAGGGTTTGAGTAGCGTTGCATGATCGCTATGTCACGTTGCATGATGTAATATTATAGTTCAATAATATAGCTATACAATGTTGAATTTAATTAAATTAGAATGATCATGGGCGTAGGTCATGAAGTGCCTGTGAAGAAGGGCGTCTTAGACCATGTACACACATATATATATATTAGTGGAAATATGGTTCTAATTCTAAATTAAATGGCAATTACTGGAGCAACCACTAAGCTTATATCATATATATATATATATATATATATATATATATATATATATATATATATATATATATATATTTTAACTTCCTCTATATGATCAATGTATCACACGTGGATTTCCAACAAGAATGACACCTTGTCGATCGAAGTTGGCTGAGATATTTGCTAAGTTAATTAATATTACGTCCGATTTAAAATTAGTAGGATCATTTTATACTTCTGCACACAAATTATGAAATAGCGTAAATTGCTCAATACATTCTTATTAAACGTACTTCATTAGATCTTATAACTTTTTATAAAAAAAAGAAAAGAAATATAATCTGATATAGGAAATTCAAAGGGACGCTTTATTTTGGATAAAAAGTACTTTCTCGAAACAATATATAATAAATCAGAGGTCGGACACGAGAGGATCTTGTGGTTGTGGATGTTGGGTCGATGCTTTTCCTATGCACGCCGGTGATAGCCCTAACGTGCTGTCTGACCGTAGCATATCCGGAGCCAGATATGGCAAATATGAGCTCAAAAGGTCTCGGAGATTCTGTTCTCATGCTTCGGTCTCGCATGGAAGTTGGAGAAGATTCCTCATCCTTCGTATGCTCAGGAAGATTCTGTCAATCCACTCCAAAGCAGGACCCCCCACACCAATGTGCGTCAGGGTGTGTTGTAGTCCCCTCATTGAGAACCTGCATGTTAGTGCGCACCTACCTAGAGACACATCCCCTCTGCTTTGGAAAGGGGCGTTTATGAGATGATCGAGAGGCTCTCTTTTTGTGTCAGCCTCTCCGTTTAAAGCGCCTTTCTCCGTGGCAAGAGGGTTACGCGACGAGTGGCTTCTTTAATCATGACCGAAAGTCAGATCGTGTGTCTTGGGTCCTCAATTGTCCGCGTCGATGCAACATCATTCTCTTCCTAGTTTTTCTTTTTTCTCCCCACGATTAACTTACCGGCATTCAGCAAGCAGGACCAATCCAGAGAGTTTCAAAGTTCAAAGTTCAAAGTCCAAGGCATAATGTTGAACGATATCTATGTTATAAAAATTCTTTCATTACACACACTTTTAAAAATATTATTAAAATTATACTATCATCATTCATTAAGAAATAACAAGGTCTTTCATATATATAATTAAAAATATAAGAATAAAAAAATAATCTTTTAATTTTTTAAAATAACTTTTTATATAAAAATTTAATGGCTGAACAACTTTCTTTTTAATATAGATGGAGTACTTATTTTATAATAAAAAGTATATGCATGTTTTTGTTTTGTTTCTATACAAGTATTATTTTTTTAATTTTTATTTTTATACACAAGATGTAACCACCATCTTTCGATATTTTATCCTTTCTAGCTATTGTGATCATCTTACTTATATTAAGAGTCTACTCTTCCTAATGGGATTCTTATGAATCATTCCTTTTAGTTCTTTTATTATATTAAAATGATATGATTAATCTCTCCTTTAGATTCATTACCATAAAACTTATTGTATTTTAAATATAGGTTGTTAACTTATGGTTAAAAAAAAAAGAAAAGGGAAAAAAGGTTGATGGATATAAAGGGAAAAATCAAGATAAGTTTGCAGTGTCTTTTATCACTCAAGAGAATTAAGACTTAATATATATATAATGTTGACTTTTAGCATTTAAGTGGATCAAAAAAAATAAAGTTTAATTTATAGTATAAAATAGTATATGAATTATTGATACACCATAAATTCATCAAAAATATAATAACATGAATAAAGAACATAAAAACCATAATTATAAACTAAATAGAAATAAATAAATATATAATATCATAAAATTTAATACATTCATATTATGGCTCTTTTATATAGGTATTTTGCTTCAATAATCATCTTCATTGCTTTAGTAGTATATCATTCGTTCTTCATTTACATCAACTCACATTCAAGGCACGTAATAGGAGTTGCTAATTAAAGGGTTAGAGAACATATATGTAGCAGAAAAAAAGAGTGAAAATAGACTTAAAGACGAATAGATATATATTATAATCATTAGGTAAAATATTAAGATTCTATCCACCATCACAAGAATCTATTGATCCTACAAAAGAATGTAAACTATCCCCACAATTCTACAGCTTTAATATTCTACTTAGGACTGCAGATCGTTTAGTAAATTTTAGATCGTAGGATCATAATCAAAACTTTAACAACTAGAAAGTGAAAATTCCAATTTCAACCATCCACAAATATTTTTCCAATCAATGTCGTAATGTGGAGGAAAGGGAAATAATGAGAAAAAGTAAAATTATATATATTTAAGCAAGCTTAAGTAACTTCAAATGCACATTATACTAGTTTGATTATTTTAAATCGAGTTCACCCTTCTTCTTCTTTTGACATACATTTCTATTTTTTGTAGTGTTATTTATTTATTTCAAACATGAGATTTCTTATAAAATGAGAAATAGATTTCTATTCTCCAGTTTTTTTTTTATTTTATTTTTTTATTAGACAACTCATATAGTCTTTCATGTGTAACATAGTTAAAATGTAAATCTAGTAGGTATACATCTTACTCTCCATCCAATACAACCAATACTAGTAGATTTCTAATTAGTAATACATTTGGTTAGATATTTTGTAGCACCTAGCTACTTGTTTCCTGTAAATATATTTTACGGCGAAATTATTCGTGGTGTATAAACTATTTGTGTAAGTATATAATTAGTTGAATGCTTGTAGATATGGATTTAGACAATGCTATCCATGTGTTAAAATGAATATATATGCATACAAATATAGGGGTTGAGAATACTTAAATGCTAATTATATTTTTAAATATATAATTATGCTATTTCTGGCTAATAAATTTTGGCCTTAATAATGAATGGATTGTAACAGAAATGGAAAAATCAGTCGCTATTGATGTGAGATAATTTTTTTTATTTAATTACAACCGAAAAAAATTGGTTGTAAATATTATTTATGATGGTATATTTTGTTTATCGTTATTATTTTTAGTGACTAACATTATACGTTGTTGCTATTGATTTACTAACCACCATTAGACATTGTTGCTATTGCATTAATGACCAATGTTATACGTCATCGTTATTAAATTAATAACCAACATTATATATCGTCACTATTGCTTTAACTACCAACATTATACCACATTAAGGACCAACATTATACCTCATCACTATTGTTGTAATGATCATTAAATTTGAGTTGGTCTATAAAGTCTTTAACAAGGGAGCAATAATAACCACAAATGACTCTAATTTTTTATGGTCGTTATTGGAATTAACTACCAAAATTTGGCTAGTAACAACACAAATTATTGGTCATTAAAGACCCAGTTTCCTACAAGTTCATGCGTTGATAATGAAGCCCAACAACAACACCGAACATAATTTTACATGAACTAATCATTTTTAATTAACCGAAGAGTAGATGATGAACATCATAAACTTTTTGTATGAAGGGAAAAATTAAACATTGGTAATAGTGTATTTTGTGGCTGCCTAGTCAACCGAGTTTGTATAAAAATGTGCTAATAATCACCATTTAAAATGAAATCAAATAGAGATAATCATCAATTTGTTTGTATATACAAGTAATTAACATATTTATATATATAGTTATTGTTATTATAATTGTATAATAATAACAATAATAATCATGATAATTGAACAAAAATATAAGATAAAATTATCATTATTGTCACTATAGAGAATCATACGTTATTAAAAGCATAATCAATAACTTCACTTTAGATGTCAACAATCTAGTAATAGGTTTATCACCATCATCACTAAATATAATCATCGTTCTATTAATGATAATCACCATGTTATCTTATGATAAATAAAAACTTTCTCACTATTATTAATAATAAAATATTATTAGTATTATGTTATTAATATTACTATTAATTACTCAAATTATAATTATAATTATAATTATAATAACATAATAATTATAATGATAAAAACCTTATGACATGATATATAATCGCTAAGTCATTATATGATAATCATTACTATGACTAGATAATCACTAAGCTATGAACAATAATCATATGCAAGTCTCTTGTATGATTTCTTTTCACTATATAAAGACACAACCTATATATTTAATGTATGTTTATTAGTTGAAAAGTTATTTAGTTGCACCTTATAAGTATTTCAAACCATGAAAAGTAATAGAGCTTGATTATGTTCTATATTTAAAGGTTTTTTCATATAATCAAGTACCAAATCTTATAAATATGGTGATTATGTGTAATTTTCTTGGTATATTTATTATTTAAATGGTGATAATATCTAATTTTCATGGTGATTATGTTCCTTAGTATAAATATTATGTTAGGATAACAAAACACGAATAATAGAAAAAGGTATACAATTGTAATACCTCAGCTCTTAAAAGCTTCAAATTATTCAGAAAATTTAATCCTTTAAAATAAAATGACATTATTTTAAATATTTTATTCCAATATTTATAAATTTTGGATGCATTGTAACAGTTTTAAAACATTTCATTCCACCTTTCTTTCCATTTCTTATAGTTTTAACTCTCATAAGACTTTTAAGCCACTTTTGACTTCTAAAATCTTTTGAAACTCTTCTTTCATATGAATATTTGAGATCCTAAATTTTTTTGAGTCTCTTATAATTTTTCATACCGTCAAACTAGGCTATTGGTAAAAAGAAAAAAAGGCATTATTTATAGCTTCAGTGTGTCTTATTTCATGTTTGGAGTGTCAAACAGTCCTTTGGGATTATATACAAATTATAAAACTTTACAAATCACTATATTTTAGGGTTATTGTGATCTAAATGTTTTTAAAAGGTTGTGTAATTATCTTTATCATTTTTAGATTCGTTCAAATACTTTTAGATTGTATAAGTCACAAGATTGGACTTTTCTTCTTCTAATCCTTATCTAATCTTGTGAGGATTAATGTTATCCTTTCATTATTTGTTACTATAGATTATAAAATATCACTTATTGCTCAATAATTTTTTTATCCTTGTATGGTTGTATTAGAATTGGATTTTTATTCCTTAAACATGAATTTACTCTTTTTTACCCTTAGCTAAAATTTCTTCCTCATTTTCCTATCATTTCCTTTAGCTTGTGGGTATATGTGGACAACAATGGATGCCTTCTTGATTGGTTCCACATGCCTCCTTGTTTCCTTGATACTTTAGCTAAATACCTTCCATAATCTTAAGCATTAATATTTCCCTACACTTTACCCATTTACCCTTATGTCTTTTATGATTTATTCTAACCTTCAACACTTATGCAGATTTTCTTTATTATCCTCCCTTAGGATGTTACACCTCCTCTTACTTATCTCCCTTCCATTTTGTGACCCTCCATGGTTGCATGTTTGTATCACTTCTAATTTTCATTAATCTAAATCCCATTTCTATGATATAAGGAAAATAGGGTTAGGGTTTGTAAGAAGGTGAAGTACCTTAGAGTTATTTGGTTATTTCTTTATTATATTTTATTTGGAACTTAGGATGAGGTAAAACTGCCAAACACTAAGATAATATAAGTTATATGTATTATATGTTTTAGTTTTGTGTTTACCATGATTTTGGGCATTTTTATGGTGGTTTAACCCTTGGACTTTTTAGTGTATTTTTGTTGTGTTTAATAGATTATAATGGTTAAATGATATTATTTGTTGAATAAAATTCAACTTTCATGTGTAATTTGATTCGATTTAGGCATGTTTAGGCTTTGATTTGGTTGTTAGAAGTTTTGAGGGCTTTAGGCTTCTTCTTTGGGTATTTTGGGTTTCATGGTGATTTTGGATGTTATAGTTGTTTTAATTAAAAACCAATTCTACCATGATATTCTTTGGTATATTTAGAAAAAAATTTCATATTTAAGTTATCATAATTTGAGCAAGATTAACTTGTTGTAATTTTTGTAGAAGTTAAGCATGATTTAGGCCCTAATTGTGTATATTCGGGGTGTTACCATGATTATGAGTGATATAATTGTTTTTATATAATCCAAGAGTATTATGGTACTCATTATCATATTTAGAATAAATTTCATGCATAATTTTTCTCGATTTGAGCATGGTTAGCATATCTAAATTTTGGTTAAAATTTGTTTTGCTTTATATTTTGTTTAAGTGTTCTTAAAGTTATTAAACATTTTCAATGATTTCTACGCTAATAATGGCATAAATATCATATTTTGGGTTTGCTTATCATTTTGGAAAATTTTAACAATTTTTATATATTTAAGAGTAATAGTATTTTACAAGAATAACATTCTAGCATTAATTTCCTTTTAATAATGTTATTAATGTGAATAGTCTTTTGACATTAATATTTTTTTATGTGAATAGTCTCTTTATGTGAATAGCCTTTTCATGATAATAGTATTTTGATGGGAATAGTCATTCAACATGAATAGTCTCTTAATGTGAACAGTCTCTTGATGTTAATATTGTGTTGATGTAAATAACATTTTTTGATAATAAAAGTCTAATAATTTTTTAATTTAATCACCTTAGTATACAATGATATTTTTCATCAGTTGTAAGTGGTATTTTTTTTAGCAAAATTTTTCATTTGTATTTTTTTTTTGGCATTTTGAGTTATTTTTCGCTATTGGTTTGGTCTTTTATGACATTAAATGTATTTTTTGTACTTAAAGGTATTTTAGATTAAAATTGTTTTGCTTATTTAAGTGTTACTTGACTTTATCTAGCTTGTATGCCTTTGGCTTACTTTCGTTGGCTTATACGCGCTGGTTTTAAGGTTTTGGTTTTCCTTTTGGTTTCTTGATATGGCTTGTATGCTCATATCAATGATTTTGTTTGGTTTGGCCTATGGCCTAGTTTATTTTTTTGTTGGCTTTTCACCATTGGTTTTTATTATTTTGGATTTTATACCTTGAAATGTTTTGATGTGGTTTATGGTTTTGTATTTGTTTTGGTAGGCTCCTATGCGTTTGTTAAGTGTTGGTCATATTAATTAATTTTATTTCTTTGGGCTTCATGCCTTGGTTATGCCCCGATGTATCTAGTTCGATTCTAGATCCTTGAAATTATTTTTAAGAGATTTTAATATCTAATGAGTTGTGACTCATTTTATGTGGATTATGCATTCTATGCTATCACTTAAACATTACTTGTTATTGTGTACAGTTTTGTTGTATCTATATCTCCAACTCTCAAAATTTGTTAAGCTAAGGGTTAGTAAGTTGCATACAAACTCTTTTTTATTAGGCATCATATTCCTGTACATGTTTGCCTTCACCTAGGACCTCGAGTTGAATCTGGTGCTCTTCCCATTTAGGGCTGTAAAAGAGCCGAGCCGAATACTCCTAGGCTTGGGTTCGGCTTGTTTAACTAAACGAGCTTAAAATGATGTTTGGGCTCGGCTCATTTAACTAAACGAACGAGCCGAACCGAGCTTTTAACGAGTTGAGCTCACGAGCCAAAGCCAAAAAATGAACCGAGCCAAGCTTTTTCGAGCTCGGGCTCAGCTCGTTTAATAAACGAGCCGAGCTCGAGCCTCACTTTTAGGTTCGTTTAACTAAATGAACGAGTCGAACCAAGCCGAATACCGAACTGGCTCAGCTCATTTACAACCGTATTCCCATTATACTAAACTTATGTTTCTATAGGGGCACTTAAGGAATTAGTACCTTAGTGGTGGTTGACTATTGTTGCCAAATTTTATATCCATTGTATATATTTATTTTCCCATTGTCTGTTATACATGGGCATGGACTTTATTGTCCCTGGATGTCTTATATCCTCTTGGTGGTTACTGCTATGTGTTATTATATGCATAATGGAGATCTAGGGTTGCCATTTGTATCTTGATTGTTTGGTTCCTTTTATTGGATTATTGTTGTATCATATTTAGTTGGTGCCTGTATGGACTTATTATTGTACCCCGAGTGTTTGGTGCCTTTATTGGCTCATTATTGTATCCTAGCTGATAATGGGGTGCCCTAATGGCTTATTTTCTTTTGTTGGACCTCCTTGTTATTGTTCCATGGTTGGGTGTCCCGATTATTATATTCTTGAGTATCTTGGCTTATTATTGTCTTGGTTGTTTGATGCGTTATTGAATTATAATAAGACCCTATAATTTTAAGATTTATAAAATGGATTTTTTTTATTTAATGAACTTTAGATGATTTTTTTTATATTAATATGAAGCTATAGTTTGGGTTTGATTTAAAAAAGAATTGAAAAAGTATGGGGAAATTAGTTGACTTGTTCTATGAAACGATCGAATAGTTTTGTTGGTTTAGCTAGGGTTTTGGGTTCTACATAATCTATCAACTAGTTTAGGGAACCAATTGAGTGGTCTAACCAAACTGACCGACTAGTTTGTTCAGCTGAGTATTTTTCGTGCTTTATTATTTTTTTTTGGAAATTTTCTTTCATAAAAATGGAACCTTGTTGATCGAACTTTGAGTTCTTCCTGATTAATCCTTAACCCTTTTAATCATTTATCCAACTTTAATTTTAGGCCTTAGCAGAGTCAAATGTCTGATTTAGCAAAAAAGGAGAGAGGATGACCTCACTCTTTATATTCTTCCTTCTCTCTCCTCTGTATAACTCTAGAACATATGATTTGTTCCATGCTATCACCATACAACTGAGAGGTTTATTTCCCATGACAATTTGTCATTTGCTTTCTTATCTTCGATCTTTTTTTTTCGGAAGAACTCAACCTACATTATATAGAAAATCACAATTTGAGATCTGTAATAGAAGTCATTCTATTCTTGATAAATCCACCCGTTTATCCCAAATCCAAACAGTAAAATTAGAGTTTTCAATTTTTTGCACCTTCTCACTCATTTCTTTACTGATTATTTGGTTATAAATAACCGTAATCATCTCTTTTCTTTAATATTTTTAGCCACTAAAATGTCCTAAGTTCTTAATACTTGCACTCACTCTCCTCCACTTTAACTCGGTTTACTCTTCTCATCATTTCTATAGCTCCCTCTTGTTTTATTCTTACGCAATCACTACAAGAAAATGGGCATATAGCGATGACAACCTGCTATCGCCATTAAATAAATACAGCAATGATAACCTATCATTGCCATTAAATAAATATAATGACAGCAAATTGTAGCTACAAATACAACAACAATGCTGAATAATTGGAGGAAAGTTATTGTCGCTATAAGTTTTTTGCGATGACATCGTCGTGGCTATAAATTTTATCGGAAAAATTTCTCCCCCAAAATAAATTCATCTAAATTTTTTTCCCAAAAAGGTTTCTAGTGATGACAAATGTTGTCGTTATAACTCTCTATTTCCGTGACAAGTTTTGTTGAAAAATTTGGTGTTTCATTTTCCCATAAATTTTAATTCAGTTAATGGAATTTATAGCGACGACTTGTGTCATCACTATATAGCTTTATGGCGGCGACATGCGTCACGTGCCATGCACGTCATATTTTTTTTGTTTTAGCTGAAATCCTTTATAGCAAGGGCAATTGTTGTCGTTATACACCCTATTAAAAAGTCAGACCAAAATTTTTTCCCTCTACCTCCGCCAATCTTTCTTTTCCTACGCTAGTTTCTCACTTCTCTCTCTCGACTTCGACCATCTCTCTTGGCATTCCTTCACAAAATTCTTCTCATTCTTGTTATTTTTTTTTTGTGAACTAATTGTTTATAGAGAGTGTTTATAATATTTAGTTCATCTTTTTGTTGGATTTTTTAAGGTTATTTTTCTGCCACCACCACTGCGGCCTCTCACCATCTCTTTAGGGTGTGTTTTTGTTTTTGTTTTTATTGTTGTTGTTGTGTGTGTTTGATTTATTTATTTTAGAAGTAAATTTTTTTCTACCTTTTTGTAGGAGCCGCCGGAAGACCGCTAGAGCACCGCCGCAGCCGATCGCTGCTCCTCTCCACAACTGTTAGTATTTTTTTTTTGTTATTAATGAATATATATATATATATATATATATATATATATATATATATATTGTAGTGTGTATATACATACATACATACATACATACATACATACATATATATTTGATTGAAAGAGGATAATTCCTTGATTCATTCCATTATCATGACCATTTTATATACACGATATACAAGCATATAATTAGGCTAGAATATGGGAACTAACTAGCTATAAACAAGGGACTAAATATCCACCTAACAAATATAGTATATGCAATAAATCAGAATATATTTTCATATATTCTAACACTCCCCCGTCGTCGAAGCGGGAGGTCGCCGAATGCTAATACTGTCTCAAAAATCCTCAAATAACACCAACGAAAGACCTTTGGTGAAAATATCTGCAATATGATATTGCGAGGGGACATGTAACACTTGAACCTCGCCACGAGCAACCTTTTCTCGAACAAAATGTATATCCATTTCAATATGCTTAGTGCGTTGATATTGAACAGGATTTCCAGTAAGGTATATCACACTAACATTATCACAGTATACTAATGTAGCCTTCTGAATTGGATAATGAAGCTCCAAAAGCAAGTTTCTCATCCAACAAGATTCAGACACCACATTGGCAACCCCTCGGTATTCCACCTCTGTACTGGATCGTGATAAGGTTTCCTGTTGTTTAGCGAACCAAGATATTAAGTTATTTCCCAGAAAAACACAATAACCTAAGGTAGAACGTCATGTATCTGGGCACCCACCCCAATCAGCATCAGTATAAGAAAGAAGGGTTGATGTGGAAGATGAATATAGATGAAGACCAAGATCTAGAGTACCCTGAATGTAGCGCAAAATGTGCTTGAGAGCGTGCATATGTTCCTCCCTCGGGTCATGCATGAATAAGCATACCTATTGCACAGTATATGTAATGTCGGGTCTTGTGAAAGTAAGGTACTAAAGAGCCCCTGCAAGACTCCTATAAAGAGATGGATCCTCAATAGGTGTGCCTATAGCAGCACTGAGCTTCGGTTTTGTATCAACAGGAGTAGGAGATGACTTACACGATGACATACCAGCTCAGTCAATGATCTCGGTAGCATATTTTGTTTGAGATAAAAATAAACCACCTACATGACGAGTCACAGCTATGCCCAGAAAATAGCACAAAGGTCCCAAATCCGTCCTAGCAAATTCCGAGCTAAGAAGGAATATGATAGACTTAAGAATCTCATCAGAGGAAGCAGTCAAAATTATATCATCCACATACAACAATAGATAAGCTATAGAAGTACCTTGATGATAAATGAATAAATAATGATCTGAAGTACTGTGAGAGAACCCAAGAGTACGTACATAGTCAGCAAATCTCTTATACCAAGCCCGTGGGGCCTGTTTAAGTCCATAAAGAGATTTCTTAAGCAAACACACATGATTAGGTCGATCAGGGTCCCTAAACCCCAAAGGTTGATGCATGTAAACAGTCTCCTTGAGTTCTCCATGTAAGAACGAATTTTTTGTGTCAAGTTGATGAATAGATCATGCTTTAGATAGAGCCAAACTGAGAACTATGTGACTAGTTACCGGTTTGACCACCGGACTAAACGTCTCACCACAATCCACGCCAACCTGTTGAGTTTTACCATCACCTACAAGACGAGCTTTATACCTCTCAAAAGACCCATCAGAGTGTTCTTTATGAGCAAAAATCCACATAGACCGAATTACATTGACATTAGATGGACGAGGCACCAACTCCCACGTCTTATTTTTAATAAGAGCATCCTATTCGTTATCCATAGAATTTTTTCAATTTGGGTCATGAAGTGCAGACACAGGGTTACGAGGTAGTGGGGATTTAGACACTATTGTAAGAAGATTGAAGGACTTTTTAGGCTTATAGATCCCATGTTGGTTGCATGTAACAAGCTTTTTTGGTGGGCTGGGACGTGAGCTTGGGGCTGGGCTAGGAAGAGAGACGTGTAAGGGAGAAGATGGTGTAGATAGGCTCGGCCTATTAGGCCTGGGAAGGCCTTGTTGCTGGCTGGGTAGGTTAGTTCCACTCGTTGGGCTAGGCGAGGTGGGTGGGCGGCCAATTTGGGTGGACTGGGAGCCACTTGTTGGCCCTGGTGAGTTGGGCTCTAGCGAGTTGGGCTCTTGTGAGTTGGGCAGGGGGATGCATGATGAGGAGTATCGGCAACATGGGGGCTTGTTTGAGTGGATAGATGATGGATCATGTAAGGTGATCGATTATCGTCCATAAACTTATAATTGTGAGGTTGAGGAGTGTGTAACTTTGCAAAAGGAAATTGGCTCTCATAAAAAATGACATGACGACTAATGATGATTTTTCAAGAGGATAAATCAAAGAATTTATACCCACGATGATTCGGAGGATACCCAAAAAAAATACAAGGAGTGGACTGGGGTTGAAGTTTGTTTATGGTGGTAGATGGAATAAGAGGATAACATAAACACCTAAACACCCAAAGATGAGAATAAGACGAATCCTTTTGATAAAGGATTTGGAGAGGAGATTGATAGTTTAATAACTTGCAAGGAAGAATATTGAGAAGGTATGTTGCCATATATAAAGCATGATGCCAAAAAGAAGGGGGAAGAGAAGCATGGGCCAATAATGTACAAATAATATTGTTCATCGTACGAATTTGTCTTTCGGCTTTCCCAGTTTGAGGAGATGTATGAGGATATGAAAGGTGAAAAGAAAGACCATTAGCTTTACAGAATTCCCAAAAAGGGCCATTATCAAATTCCGTACCATTATCACATTGTATATTCTTGATGTCCCATTCAAATTGAGTTCAGATTTAAGATTTAAAGTTCAAAAATGTGGGATAAGTTTGAGATTTTTTGGATAAAGGAAATGTCCACAAAAATTTAGAATAATCATCCACAGACAAGGCATAATATCTATGACCCGAGGAACTCAAAACTAGTGACGTCCAAAGATCACTATGGATAATATCCAATGGCATAAAAGTGCAAGAAATTGAAGCATAAAATGGTAACTTAACACGTTTCCCAAAAGAAAATGAATGACAAATACGAGAAGTCAGAATTTGAGTACATGCAATCAATTTATTCTTCCTAAGAGAGTTAAAAACAAGTGCTCCTAGGTGACCCAAACGATTATGCCAAAGAGATGGTTCTAAAGCGGCAAATGTAGATTGTGAAGTGACTAGATTTGTGGGCTTGGTGATGGGATAAAGCTCTCCCCGAATCTCACACCTCATGACTGGCATCCCCGTATAAAATTACTTCACAAAAAATCCAAAGGGATCAAATTCAACAGTAACAGAGTTATTAGTTGTAAACTTTCTAACCGACACCAAGTTTTTACCAAGTTGAGGAGCATGAAGGGCATTGTTTAAAGTTAAGGGAGGACACGAGGAAGATAATTTTGTGTGACCATAACCATGAATTGGGATTGAATGACCATTACCAACAATTATACCATGTTTTTTGCTCATATGAAAATAAGACATGAGGTTATCTTGTGCGGATGTCATGTGAGAAGAAGCACCGGTGTCCATGTACCAATTTGCATCCGGGGGAGTGAGGCCGAGAGTATGCATCGTAGCTTTTATGTCTGTTGGAGTTGGTGTGGCCGTGTAAGCTTGCGGAGGTCCGGGCCCGAGTATACCAAGCTGTTGTCGTGGTGGCTATCCAGTATTGGGCCTGGCCCATGAGTTAGAAGGATATGGACAGGGAGGTATAGCCCAAGGAGGCATCCACTACCAAGGCCATGGCTACCCACCAGACCATGGAACATTGGCCTGGGCTTGCTGACCCACTTGCTACTGTCTACCACTTCGGTTGTTGCCCCCAGCCTTACCCCCACCGTCATTGCCACCTTTGCTGCCGCCATGGCCACCATTGTTGCTGCGATTTTTCCCTTCATTAGTATTGTGGGTTTGGTTCCTCTTCCAACAATTATTATTGTGGTGGGAAGAGAAATGATGAGAAACATTAGGAGATCTATCTATGTCACGAGCAACCGTGGAGGAAGATGAGTTCTATGCCAGTTTCTTGGCAAGGTCGGCTTCTTCAAGAGTGAGCATCGAACGAGCTTGATAAAATTGAGGCAAAGGATCACTTTGGCGAATAAGAGTGGCGACATTGTTATAGGTATCGGTGAGACCGGAGACCAGTTGATGAACAAGAATGGTATGTAAAAGATCATTAGAAATAGTGGCATAGATCCACTAAAGAACGGTAGCGTTAAGAGTCGACTATAGTTCTTCTTCCTCCTCTATTTGAGGCGTTTTCTCCTTGCCTTTTGCCGGAGGAATAATATGATCAATTACTTTATGGGATTGGGCTTGAATTTTGAAAAGTTCCACCTACGTTGCGTATTGGACATTTTCCGTTTCAAGAGTGATGGAAACATGGTTCTTGATGTTGGATACAACAAGATCAGGGTGAAAGGAAGATTTTATCGTAGACATGGAGGCTGAAAGGAAGAGGAAGATAGGGCAGAACAGCTATGTGCGGAAGTCAGATAAATGATCTTTCCCTTAGGAGCTCTAATACAATAAAAAAGGATAATTCCTTGATTCATTCCATTATCATGACCATTTTATATACACAATATACAAGTATATAATGAGTCTTGCATACGGGAACTAACTAGCTATACACAAGGGACTAAATATCCACCTAACAAATATAGTATATACAATAAATCAGAATATATTTTCATATATTCTAATATATTCTAACATTCATAATGCATAGTAATGTGTATGGATTTGTGATATTAATTTGTGTGTGTGTGTGTGTGTTTTTTTTTGGTAATTTGTGATATTGATATGTGGTATGGAGTAATGATATTGATTTTTTGATTTTTGATAATTTGATAATGGATTGTATTGGTTCTTTATTTTTTTTTGTTTATTATCTTAGTATTTAAATATATTAGATTAGATTGGATTAGATATAAAGGCAATAAATTTAAATAAAATAAAATAAAATAATGTGGGCATTGGAAGTAATTAAATAAGATTACAAAAATATTAAAGATTAAGTTTATATATCTCATAGTTTTAGATACATTATTTTAAAATATAAAATAATACGATATAGATTAGGTATAATAATAACATAATATAATTTTAACTTAAAAAATATAATACTTGATAGAAGCACAATCAAGAAAAGTAGATATGTGTAGATTAAGTATAATATGTATTATTATTATTATTATACATAATCTATATATATTAACCTATATGTGTAGGTTTATTTCAGTATAATTAAGGAAAGTAGATATATATAAGTTAATATATATAGATTAAGTATAATAATAAAATAATATAATATAACTTCTACTTAAAAATATAATAATTTATTTAAATATAATTAAGAAGAGTATATATATATTAGATTACATGCACAAAAAAAAATAAAAAAAATTAATTGAGTATAATAGATGAATTATAAGAAAATATATTAAAAATAATAGATTAAGTATAATAAAATGATAAACTAATTACAATAGATTATGTATAAGAAACTATATTCAAAATATTAAATTCCATATAATAAATTAAGTATAAGAAAATATATCACTAAAAAAGGTCAACATAATCGTTTGTTTTATCTATTTTGTCTTATTAAATAATATAAGCTTTTTAACTAAAAAAAATTTATTGTATGATGTGTGTGTATATACAAGTGATGTTCAAATGAAAACTACAAGCTTAAATGAGAATCTAAAACTATAAGTTTAAATGAGAACTAAAAACTATTGTTCTCATCCCTTAGATCTAACCCCTAAACCCAAACCCTAAACTTATATAACAATAACCCTAGACCCCTAACCCTAAACCATAAACCCAAACCCTAACAATGAACCCTACCTTAAACCCTAAATCTAACATAAACCCTAAACCCAAAACCTAAATCCTAAATCCTAACCCTAACATTAAACCCTAAACACAAATGCTAAATCCTAACCCTACTCTCTAAACCCTAAACCCCAAACCTTAAACCCTAACCTTAAACCTTAACCTTAACCCTAACCCTAAACCCTAAAAACCCCAAACACTAACACTAACCCTAACCTAACCCCAAACCCCAAACCCAAACCCAAACCTCAAACCTCACCCTTTATAAACCCAAGTATAGAAAATTTTCATTTAGTCTTAATAATAACAATAATTCATTAGATCTTTTACCCTTATATGGAAGCGATGCGTTGACTTTTGGTCTTCTAGTGAAACAAAGGTATTTTTTATTCAAGTTATAATTTCTTGAGTGGATATATGTACAATATAAAAATGCATTATTAACTTCACTTCATTTGTTATAAGCACGATCAGAGAAGAACAAGATTAATAAGGTAAATTTGGTTGATCCTAGTCTCCAAGGTTTAATATCTATTTTCATATACCAACATTCAAAGGTATATAATATCATATTTTAATAATATTTTTTGATATAATGTTATTATAATATTACTAACTTGTCATTTTTACTAAAATAAAAGGCTAATACACAAACCCAACAACTGCCATCATAGATTAAAACTTATAAAGATTTGCACACAAGAAATGGGGAGTGGATCTCTAATGACTCAAGGAAACATTATGTAAGTATTTTATTTTAATGTTATACATTAATAATTTATAAATGATTCTAAAATAATTAATTCTTTGCGAGTAGGCATCTCAAACTCAAGAAACAATGAAGGAAGGTTCAAGCAATGAACCACAATCTGTCAATGAGATTGCTATAGTCGCAATTCTGGGTTAGCGTTGAGCCATTAGAAAAGGTGTTGGATGCACAGTGTCATGCTCTTCTTCGTCTAGTGCTTCTATCTCTAGTCAGGTTTCACGATTTGGGCCTAACATGTCTTAATCTATTATCGCCTAGCCTAATCCCAGAATTGGTGAAATATTGGAGCTAGTTCAAAGCTACAATGCCAGGATGGATCGTATGGACAGACACGTAGATAATATAATGCAATACATCCCTCCTCATCCTTCTCAACCTCCTCAGCTTTCTTTACCTCTACATCCTTCTTAGAATCAAGATGAAGATAATGATGAGGATGATATCCTCGTTGGATTAGATTAGAGTTTTTTTAGGTACACTTTGGCATAGTTGTAGATGAGATAATATTTTATATTATGTAAAACATTTGGTATATTTAAATTTGTTTTATTATAGTTATATTTTGATATATATTTTAAATAATATATGCCTTTGTGTACTCATATTTTAATCATTACAGATGTGGAATTTTTTTTAAAAAATAGTCATCACTTTAAGTAGCTACAACGACGACATCTCGTGGAAAAAAATATTTCCCTTTTTTTATATTTTATCTAAAAATATTATATATGTTGCGGCCAAAAAGGCTTATGGCAACGACATGTCCTTGCTGAAAGACTTAAAATTTTAAATAAATACAGTCAAAATTTTAAAATATGTTGATGTAGAAAACATATAATGTGATGATATGTCATCACTATAAAATTTAAAATTTTGAAAAAATTCAACATAATTTTGAATTAATTTGTCTCAATATACAATTTTAGTGACGTGTCTTGTCGTCGCTATAAAACCTATAGCGACGACATATCTGTCGTCCCCAAAAAAATTTCTAGGGAAGAATTTGTTGCTGCAAATTATTAGCGACGACAAGTCATTGCCACAATTCAATGGCGACAACAATCTGGCTTTTAGTAATAACAATTGTCATCCCTATACACATGTTTTCTTGTAGTGAATAAAGAGTCAGATTTGGAAAAAAAAGTTGAGTATTGCTTTTAACTAATTCTTTCCTCTAGTTTCTTTTGGAGTTATTAACTTTGTTTTCCTTCCCGATTTGAGTTTCTTGATCTATAAGACTCGTCCATATAATACAATTGATTATATTCTCCCATTCATAACCACAAATTAGATTGTCCCATACAAGACCATAAGTTAGATTCTTACACATAAAACCATAAATTAGAATCTCCCATATAAACCATAAATTAGATTCTCCCATATAACATCATAAATTACATTCTCCCATAAAACATCATAATTTAGATTCTCCCATATAACATCATAAGTTAGATTCTCCCACATAACACCATAACTTAATTCCTCTCACACAAAACCATGCAAAACCATAAATTAGATACTCCCACACGAAACAATAAATTAGATTCTCCCATACAACATCATAAATTACAATCTCCCATACAACATCATAAATTAGATTATCCTTCACAAACTTATAAATTTTCCATTTTATTCCTCCACTCACGGATCATTAAAATACTTAGGTCAACTCACATCCCTTGGTCAACTTCTTTCCCCCATTCTCTTTTTTCATCCCTTCCCCCCACACAACCACATCAACATCCTCACATGCATGTCTTACAGGGTCACAAACAAATCACCACATATACATAATACACATGCCATGCAAATACATGAAAACACACTTTAACTCCACATCATACCATATACGACATGAATAATAATGATAAATATATGATACATAGCATGCGAAGCACATAATGCATATAAGCACACAAAAAGCCTTAGCATCCCTTACCTAAAATGACATCGGTCTTGGAGCACGCTCCTATGCCTCCTCAGGGCTTTGACAAAATAATAACATATTAATAAAAATAACATTAACAAATTTTTAACTTTACTAAAGATATAAGAAATAATAGAAATATTATAAAAATTGCTAATATAAAGGTTTAAAGATTTAATTCTGATAATAATAATAATGAAAATAGAAATAATACTAATAATAATGCAAATAGAAATACTAATAATAATATTAGTAAAATAAGTAACCAAATTTAGTAATAATAATAATGATGAAATAATAATAATAATAATAATAATAATAATAATAATAATAATAATAATAATGATAAAAACCATAATGATATTGTAAAAATAATAATAATCATAATGGTAATAATAATAAGGATAATATTTGGAGATAGAAATGAAGTAGGGTTTCCCCCTACATTGAATAATAATAACTTAATAAATAATAATAATAACACTAATAAGAATAAATACTACTAATAATAAAATACTAATAACCCTAATAATAAGTACAATAGGGTTTCAGCCCTATATATAATAATAATAATACTAACACTTGAAAATAATAATAATGATAGTAATAGTAATAGTAATAATAATAACAACAACAACAACAATAACAACAACAACAACAACAATAACCTTATTAACAACACTAATGGTAAAATAGTTGTATTAATAATAATGGAATAAGAATAATAGAAATTTGAAATAGGAAATAATAATAATAATTATACTTATAACATATTAATATTCAGTAATAATAGAAATAATAAGGGTAATAGTGCTAGAATCGAATTAAAAATTTCAATAGGGCTTCAACCCTCAACAACAGAATAATAATAAAAACATTAATATTAATAACAATAATAATACATATTAAAAATGGAAATAATAATAATAATAATAATAGGATTTATATTAGAATAAATGAAATAAAATAATTTAAGGCTTGTAAAAATAGGGAAAAAGGTTGAGAGGGTCTAGGGTTCAACCTTAGGCTGACAGGGATAGGCGGCACCGACGGTGGTGCACGGCGGCAGCAGCGACCGGAAAAAGAGAAGAAAAAGGGGAAAGTTGAATGCTGGAAAAAAGATAGGGAGAATGGAGGTGGAAGTTGGGCTGTTTAAGAATGCCTAGAGGGAGAGGAGCAGAATGGAGGTGGCGGCACAACCAAAGGTGGCGGCGCACAGCGGTGGTGGTGGTGGCCGAATGGAGAAGAAGGAGAGAAAGAGGGGAGGAAGAGGGAAAGAAGGGTAGGGGAAGGTAGAGGGTGGTCTGTAGAATAATTTGAGAGGTAAAAGAAGCGGCGGAAGCGGCGGAGGAGGTGGCTAATGGTGGTTCAAAGGGCGGCGGTGGCAAAAAATGGTTTGGTTGAGTAGAGAACTTTGTACAGCTGGGGGTGGCTCGTGTAGGAAGAATCGAGGGAGGAGGAAGGCACTGTTAGTTAGGGGGTGGTGAAAGGAGTGCATGGGTGGCCAGAAAGGGCGGTGGTGTTGGTCGGAGGCTGCGGAATAGGTGTCTGAAGGGGCGGCGGTGGAAAGGTCGGGAAGAGTTGGGTTTTGGGGAAAAGCTCAATTGTAGACTGGGTAGGGGTATTTATAGGAGGAAAAGAGTGGGTTAGGTCAAAGGGGGAGAATGAAAGGATCGGTAGGTCCATTAGGCTCACCGGTGGCGACGGTTGCCGGCAAAATTCAAAAGAATTGTGGCAGGCAGTTGGCTGGGAAAAGGGAAACATGCGAGGAGAAGGGAATGGGCAGGTAGGTGTGGTCGATGATTCAACGTGGAAGAGAGGGGGATAAAATGGGTAGTGAACGTGCGTAGTCGCCGGCGGGATTTTCGATTGGTGGCTGCGGTGCAGTTATAGGTGCTCGACGGGGACGGTGTGAAGGAAGAAGAAGAAGAAAGGTGGGGGAGTTGGACCGGGCAGTTCGGCGCAGAAAAGAAAGAAAAGAAGAGAAGATCGGGCGGTTGGCAACGACTCCTAAAAAAAGTCGAGACTTAGCGTTTCGATGGGGGAAAGAGTAAAATGCGGCGCGGAGTTAAATGAAGAGAGTCTGGGCCACGGGAACGGCCCGCGGCGAAGGAAGGAAGGAGGGAGGGAGGGAGGACTTGGGCCGCTGGGCTAGCGCAGGTCAAGGAGAAGGAAAAAGAAAAAGAAAAGAAGGGAGAAAAAGAAAGAAAAGAAAGAAAAAGGAAGAAAGAAAAGGAAAAAAGGAAAAGGGAAAAAGGAAAAATAATGGGTTGGGATAATTAAATTAATTAGAATATTTGGGATATTTAAAAATAATAATATTTAAATCCTTTTTTAGGCTAAATTAAAATTTTTACTAGATTTTTCATAAATTCCATCTTAATTAGCAAAACACTCTAATGTTCTTCAATTAATTTATTTATAAAATTCATATTAATTTGAAATTATTTTCTCCTTCTTATTTTAAATAAAATAATTTATTTAATTAATTTCTAAAATAAAATCCTTAATTAGCTAAAATACCAAAACTTTTCTAATAAAAATTATTTATTATTTTCTCCTTAAATAACCCTAGTTAATTCCCTTTTATTTTAATAAAAATAATTAATTTAATTAATTTTCATAATAAAACCTCATTTAAATATAATATTTAAAATTAGAAATTTTCGGGGCATTTCAATGAGTCTTTATATTATCCTATAATATGATCCTTTAATGGTGAGAACATACATCTTAACATGTGTGTTAAATGATTTAACTAACCAATTGGATGGATTAAATGATTCTTTATTTATGGTATTCTTAACATGTGTCTTTGACAGATTTTAATGGAAAAATCAAAATCTGTATGCTTTGATGCCACAAGGGGATGATGTAATCCGAATTCTTGTCCTACATGGATTATCTTAATGGGTTGATTTAAACTTGGCTAAGAACTAATGAAAATCGCACTAGATGGTTGGAGGGTACCAATTGTTAAGTTGGAATGATTAGGTGGATGTGTTACTTGGTTGTTATATGGGACTTATGTGATGAATAACCTTAGAGAATAACAAACTAATCACTTAAAGTGAAAGATTATCGAGCTATGCATGGGTCTAGATTACTCATTCCTCAATTAGCCACTAGGGGTTAGTCTACCTTTAGAAGTTTATTTGTGGCTTTGGGCGGGATCCTACTAGATTCTATTGCCTTACCTACTGTAGACACTGATGATGTATTAGAGAGTATCAATACTAAAAGGTCTAGTTATCCAAATGATTTATTGGCTTCAGTCAGACATTATGTCCATTGGTGGTTACCTAGTTTCGATCAAACTTTATGTCTATTGGTGGTTACTTGATTTTATTTGGACTATATGTCCTCTTGTTTGGATAGGCTTCCATGATATGTGAGACCATGGAATGGTAATTAGTCAATCGCTCGAAAAAAGAAAAGATGTAGAATAATGGTTGATGAATAATTAATTTAATGGATCATGTAAACTTACAAAATGGACCTAATGGAATAACTTATTATTAATTATATGTGTTATCTATAATATCTATATTATATTGATACACATGATGAGCTATGAATTGTCTAAGTCTTTGCATGGCATGAGATTATGATACATTACATGATCATGATAATAAATGTATATCTAAGTGTATCGTGTAAATATGATATTGTGTTTTAGAATGATATATTTTGTTATCTTAGGCCTTGCATGCTTGCAACTCTTGTTAAGGAGGTAACTTGTCTTACTCAGTATGTAACGTACTGATATACCCATTTCTTCGGTCTCCTACTGAATCCTATGAGCAGAAGACTACGTATAGGTTTTTGAGAATGAGTAGTAGTTGTCCTACCTTATATTGGGCTTAGGGGCTTAAGATTATGGACACCCAGAGATCTTTTGTAGGTCCTTAATGGAATACATTTTTGGGTCTTTGCCCTATTGTTGTTTTATCTCTAATTTATTTTTGTACTTTTATTTTACTCTATCCTATGCATTTAAATATTTTGGGGACCGACGGAAGTCTTGTTGTGTAAACATTTTCTTGTAGTATTTACATATTATACTTCTTGCCCACTTTATTCTTATATTTGGGTTCATTCCTTTTCTTAGCCTTATATCTAACATGCGACGGGCGACAAACATCTATCCTATGTTAGGTGTAGTGATAACTTCCCATTTTTCCTAAGTGTATTTTATATTTTTTGCTTCTACAATGTTTTAAAATAAAAATAGGGGTGTTACACTTATTATATTTTTTTGGTTATCTTAGCGATTTGGGTTTATCTTATTAGTTCATCTTAAGTTGTCTTAATAATGACTCATGAGTATCCTATTCATTATTTCGTGTCTTCTTTGGTATTTGACACTCTAATATCTTATTTGCTTTTTTTAGTCCATCTTATTGTATCCTAATCTAGGATTTTCTTTTGTTATATGTTTGGATTATGTATCCCTAAGCATCCCATTTCCAGTTTGGTGTCTTCTTTAACATATTGTGCCTTAATGGCTTGGTGGTTCATTAGCGCCCTAAAGGCTTATTGATATTTTAAGCATCATTTATCTTGTTTTATTATATGATGGAGTATTTTGCTTGTTATTGTGCCCTTATGACCTGGTCTCATTAAGGGGTGCCTTTACATTTATTTTTATCTTATAAATGGATTTATGATGCCCTAGTTAAAAGATAGTATCTAAATAACATGGTTCATACTTTTTTGTCTTGAACATGGATGCTAAATATCATAGTTGTTATTACATGGCTATGCCATGAGGTTATGATTGTCATTGTAAGATTAAACTTATTAAAGTATGTTCTCTTGGTTAGTATCCAACCTAAGTTATGATATGATATCCTATTGTTAAGTGGTCCTAATTCTATGTGCTCTATGAACCTTTGCATGTGACGGGCAATTCAAGTTGGCATCTTGGATGAGTTCTCATCTGTATTTTATGTATGATACCATGTAGGTATTGTAACACCCCAAAATTTACTACATTTTTTTTTGTTTTATAAGCGGAAGCATTAACATAACATAACGGGTGTTACCGCCACACATAGCATGAGTCTAGTCCATACCTTTCTCGTACTACGCGCAAGGCAAAAACTTTACATCAAATAAATAAAAACTTACGGAAATAGATATAAATAGCAAAAGACTTGAATAATTTAGACATAATAACATAGTATGGAGTACATGCTCCAAATAATACAATATATAAAAAGCGATAAGGGGGTTAAAAGAGATGAAGAGTCCAAAAGCGATATCCAAAATTTAGGGCACATAACATGTGCGACATTAGATAGAATGACTCTACGCCCTAACCCCGAGGGTATAAACCCGCATCACTCCGCATGAGGAACCTCCTTAAAGTCCGCAGAATCATCATCATATATCTGCGACACAACATCTACAAATGTGTAGTATCAGTACACATCATGTACTGAGCAACATAACTATCCTAAAGAGATAGCATTGAGTGCGAGGTCCATGCGAAGAAAGTAATAGAGCATATAATAACAAGATAATATCATGCTTACATATATATGTTAATTGAGAACACGAAACTCAACCTTCAAGTATAAAATAATGTAATATGGATATATGGGTAGATGGGATCCATTGGTTATTATATTTTATCATCGTGATCACAACCAATTTATTATATTAGCTTGAGGATGGAGACTCGAAGAGATCGTAACAACTAATCTAGTACTCGAACGGTACTAGCCCTAGCTGGCCCGCCCAGAAACGTAACCAGTCCACCAATAAATAGGACACCTAATCACTTAAGTATGCATACCCCCTATAGGGCCGAAATATATCGAGACACCTATAGAGTAGAAGAGGGCCTCTCCGGACCTCGTAAGGCACCCGGGATCACAGAATAGAAAAACACCGGAATGGTACCAAGTGAATACCAAACCTAACTCGGATAGCTACCCCAAGTGATACAAGTCCCAACTCAAGATCTTTCACTTTAAGTGATTAATATTTTATTCAAGGATTTAACCAATCATAAATTAGGCCCACATAACAACACGTAGCTCACATCTATCAATATAATGAATATCCATTATTATATCAATATTAAATGGCATTAAAGCCAAGCGGCATTAAAGCCGAACCAATCCAAGCGGCGTTAAAGCCGAACCAATCCAAATGGCATTAAAGCCGATCAATTCTAGTGGCATTAAAGCCGAACCAATTTAAGTGGCATTAAAGCCGATCGATTCCAAAGGCATTAAAGCCGATCCAATTCATGAGGCATTAAAGCCGAATAAATTTAGGAGCATTAAAGCCGAATGAGTCCATGGCATAAAATACAGCATAAGGTATCATGTAACTTCAATCAATATTCAACCCTTCACACACTTACACACATACAATATTCAAGAGGCATACGAACATGCGGTTGCATTAAATCTATAACTCATACATACATACAATTACCACAAAAGAATACAACATATGCTTGACATGATTAAATAATCAATAAGCATACTCATCACCTTCCACTTCAAGCAGACATACATCGAGAATCCGTCGTAAGTAAAGGTAAGTAATGACTTATCTAAATCCGAAGCTAGCTAAGCAAATTGAGAAAGAGAGGTGTAATTTATGCTAAAATATATTACGCTTAGCCAATTATTTTCTTAGGGTGAAATATCAATAGGAAAATAGGATAAAATATTAAGATTCCTCAATACACCCACAATGTCTCTTTCTCTTTTTCTTTTTCTTACTTAATGAATAATTTTAATTAAGGTCTCTAAGTATACTCATCAATGTTACCCAAGTATTAGAATTATAAATTCTAAATTCTTGTATTAGCATAATATTTAATTAGGTCTCAAATTTCTAGACATTTACATAAAATGACGAAAATGTCTTTATTAACCAAAAATTACCTTAAGCTTCTAAAATTCATAACTTACTCTAAACAACATCAAATCCTAACATATCATATACCAAATTTTATGTAAAAGACCCAATGAAGATAATGGTGCACTTAAAACTCTCAAAGACAATCTGTATTGCCCAATTTACCCATGGTTGAATATGTGCAAGCCTTATAAAAATTTCATTTCAACTCTAAATGATCCAAAACTCATAATCTAGCTTCTATACACTATTATACATATAGGGAAATACTTAGATAATTTTAAAACAACAAAAGCACACATAAAATAGCAAGGGAGAGAGCTAAACTACTCGGATCCAGGCATATTCATCACGAATATGCTGTAAATTCATCACCACTCTACTGAAAATTCATCAACTCTTCACTAAATATTCATCACTTTTCCAGCAGGTATAAACATATAAAAAGAATCACACAAACCATCTTCTCATTAGATATTCATGCTTAAACACATAAGGTAGAAGCATACACATGTCATACAATATTTTTCAAGATATTATTTCATGCTTATAATTAAAATAAAGCTATCCACACATAAGAGAACATATAATACACCTAGCACAAGATCCTATTTCTAAAGGTTAGTTTTGTTACCAAAACTCCTAAGCTCCTTAGCAAAGCTAAAATAAGGAATCTAGCAATTCCTTCTCTAAACCACTTTGTCACCTTCAAGAATATAAGGTAAATGAGTTAGATAAACCATGTTCAATAAATAACAAAAATGGGAAAGAAAGGAATTGGAATGGAAGAAGTGAAATATAAAATATTACTCTTGAATAGAGAGGCTTCAAAACCACCACAAAACAACCAATAACCACAAAGGAATGATGGATTAAGGTTTTGGAGGGTTAAAGGGGAGGAAAACAAGGAGAAAGGAAGGCATGAAAGGCACGAAATCTTTGCTGCAACCTACTTAACCACTGCAGCAAAAACTTCAATGTTGCTCGGCAAGGCAAATAGGAGAGGAAAAAGGAGAGGGTAGGGGAACGATTTCCTTGGTGAGAAGGGTCTGTAGATGAGGCATAACATGCAAGGAAAAAATTCCAAACAAGAATATATGGTAGAGGAGTCAAGGTCGATGCATAAAAGATGCTCGAAGTCACCAAAAAAATCAGCTTTGCTGATATTGTAAGGCTGGTCGGGAAGCAGAAGTTTTGCTATGAATAAGCATGAGGGATTTCGACTTCAGGGATTTAAATTATATGGATTCATAGTATGCAATGCATACTTTCGAAGGAAACAAAAACCAAAGGAAACGGATAACCAGAGAGAGAGAACGAGTTGCTCAAAGTTGGAAAGTAATCAACTTTGCACTCTGCTACAATCTATGATTTTATGTGCGTTTTGGGGTAGGAACGCACGATTTGGCAAAGATAGAGTAGGATCTGATATGGTGGAGTGTGGATTGAGTTTTTGGTTTGACCTTGGCCTCACTTGAGTGCTAGGATTAGGGGTGTAAGAGAGATGATAGGCTATGGTTGAGTGTGTAAGAGAAATGTCATAAAATCATGATTATGGTACTAGTTGTACTTTTTGGTTGGGAGAAATGTAACCAAGTTACAAATCTGATTTGGTTTGGTTAGGAGACTAGTTAGGATTGGAATATTAGTTAGAGGATTGGTTACAATTTATTTTGATTAATTAAATTGCAAGAAAGCCTAATAATGGGCACTTATTGAGAAAAATATCACTTGAGTTCTAAAAATTATGAAAATTTATGAAAATGTTTGGAATAATTTTATAAACTCAAATATATAAAAATATTAAGTATCGGAGGAGGTTTGATCCTTGACGGATGGAAAATGATCAAAAACGGCAAAAACGGGTAAGTTGCGGAAACGCGTTTTTTCGCAAATTCATAAAATGAATAATAGGGGTTCAAGTTATCACATATTGATGCGGAATGTTTTTATAAAATCAAATATATGAAAATATTTGGTCTCGGAACTTATTTGATGACCAACGGATTAAAAATAGCAAAAACGGCTAAAATCGTCTAATCGCGTAAATGAATTTTTTTTCCGCAATTTGGTGATTCAGAAGGAAAGGGTGAAACATGAATGAATAGGGGATGAACTCAAAAATATTTTTAGATTGAGTCACAAATTTTTAAGGGATCAAAAAGTGTAAAAACAGAGAAATCGGAAGAATTGCAATAAATATATTTTATGCATAAGAGAGAATTAATCGACGAAATATCTAAAACTTTACACGAACGGAAATACAAATTTTTAACCGAAAATCGAAATCATATAATAAAATCATAATTGTGAACGAATTTATCTAAAATAATCCGCAACGACAATAATTATTTAAATTCAAAATATAAACTCAAAATCGTCGATAAATCCATAAAACGAATCAAAATTAAAATAATTAAATGTTTACATCAAATTACGCTAATAAAATAATTAAACTTAATAAAACTGAATTTACAAAAACGGGGTATTACAGGTATGGCAAGTCATATGTACAAGCATATGATCGCGTGATCTTGTTAAGTTATGTCATGTAAGCATATGGTGTTATGAGCATGCTAGGATTTAAGTATATTAAGCTGTCTTTGGGAGAATTATTATCGTGATGGCATGTTTTGTGGGTGGTTATATATTTTAGTGGTTATGTATCCTAGTGATTTATCATGATATTATATTACCATATTGGTATTGTATGAAAGTATACTTTATGCATTGTGGGTTGTGAACATGTTATTTTTGCATGTAAGTATGATTTGGTGGGCATGCTATTTTCTTTAAGTTAGATGTATTTACTAAATACTTTTGTACTAAATGATTTGCTTTTTAGTTGATTGGTGCAGGTTCCTTGATGTTATGCAATTTGCTATAGTATTGGTCAGGTTGAGCATTAGAGTTATCCAGTGTTGTTGGTTAGGCTTCGTGACATAATTTTCTTTGGGTGTTTTTGCCCTAGTTTTTTTTTTCTCTCGATGTATTTAACCGTATATGGTTAATACCTTTTATCAGTTATATCATGTACTTACCACATGTGATCACCGGGTATGTGTTACTTTTGGCATTGTATCTGCAACACCCCAAGTCGATACGACCATGCGGGGGTTACCTTAGAGCATTTTTGGATTGATTGGTTGGCCCCACAGATCAACATGAGTCTTTTCAGCATATTTTATCCTCATTCACGCACTTCCCAAGAAATTTTAGAAAGTTTTGAAACTTCCCAGGAGGGTTACTCATTCTAAAAACTACTTCATGACCAGCACGCTTACTTGTAGAGTTATTAGGATGAAATGACCAAAAGGATGGTATACCATGTTCATATAAGTAGTCAGATCAATCTTTATAATACTCCACTCAATTTGGGGTATTACATTTAACTCCTCTCAAAGAATGCAATGTCCCCGTTGCATCTCAACCACTAACTGTTTTAATTAATATAGTTTATCCAAAGAATCATTCTACTATGTGGCTAACTAGCTCATCCAAATTTATCTCACGACCATGGTTTTGTTCTAATACAATCTGGAATACCCCGAATCGATACGACCACATGGGGGTTACCTTGGAGTGCTTTCAGATTGATTGGATGGCCCCACAGATCAACACGAGTCCTTTCAGTGCACTTTGTCCTCACTCACGCACTTCTCGAGAAATTTTCAAAAAATTTTGAAACTTCCCAGAAGGGTCACCCATCTTAAAAATTGCTACACAACCAGTACATTTAACTGTAAAGTTCTTAGGATGGAATTACCAAAAGGATGGTATACCATATTGATATAAGTAGCCAGATTAATCTTTATAACACTCCACTCAATTTGGGGTATTACAGTATCCGACATGAGTTCAATAGTGGTAGTTCATATTCTATGTTGAATGTGGCAATGATACCTCACATTTTATTAGTTTGTCTCCACAAAATATTTTTAAAAATGTAAATTTTTATGGAACGAAAATGAGGGGGCTACAACATATAGTAAATGAGATTATGCTTTATCTATATGATGATTATATCCTATATCTATAGTGATTATATCTTGTACACATTAGTACATGATGCTTATGCTGAACCTTTTTATTTTACATGTCGAAAACACCTAGCTATATATTTTTGAAGTCATGTCATAACAATTGCACTTCTATTTTGGTCGGTACAAGCTACAAATCTCACCGCCCCATCAAGTCTTAAACTAAATTTAGTTGGTATCATTATCCATCCGATGAAGCACTGTTATACTCTTGATATCACATATTTATCACGAGATCAATGAACATCACCCAATTTATGGCTCATGAATTATTTTGCTACTTTTTACATGATAAAAGAGCCAGCATCAGAGTTGGATTTATTATTTTTATTATTATTAAAATACATTTTATTTGAAATTAAGCAGTAAATATTTTCCAACATGCAAACAATTAAGTAGGGAGGTTTTTTCATTGCTGATTCAAAATTGCTTCAATTTTTTAATGTAATTTATTGATGATTTGTCCTTGAAACATTCATTTCTTACCAAACAAATGTAATGTATGTGGCGGTGATAACTCTTTCAATTGTGAACAAATCTGACCTAAATCCGTGAAGAATGAAAAGTTCAATCCTAATACTAATAATCAATAGTCCACAAGGCATATAAGCTCTGTTTGATTTGAGAAAAATAAGAAGGAAAAGAAAATAAATAGGAAAGAAAAAATAAAGGAAAGAAAATAAGAGAAATTAATTTTCTTTTCTTTATTTGCTTATTGGAAAAAGATGTAGAAAATATAATTCTTGGAAAATATTTTTGGTGTTTAATTTATAGAAAGAAAATTATAAGGAAAGTTGATTATTATTATTATTTGATACTCTTATATATTTAATAAAAATTAAAATATTATATTGATATATGAAAAATTCCATAATTAAAAAAAACTCATAAAAATTTCTTAAACTCAACTAATTCCAACTTTTTTTAGAAACATTCTAAAATATTTCATAAATTTTTTGAACCCCATCTTTAATTAATAAACTTGTGTGGGAGGACAAATACAACGTATAAAATGCAATTAGATGTTAGCTCAGGTTGAAACATCCTCTATACTGAGAAGCTATAGGTAACAAATGGTAATACCAAAAAACATAAACTAGCCTAGAAGAGCAAATCCACTATACTAGAAGAGCAAATCCACTATATAGATGAATCCTTGTCAGAAGTACCAAAAATACATCCCCTCTGCCCCAACATACAAGGGAAGGAGGAATATTAACACGATTTTAGGAGGATGAACCTTGTAAATTAGAGTGTGTTAAAGGTTGCAACCATTTATATAAGCCAATTTACCCACGTCAACTCCATTTCAATCTTCCACTTTACTTCTAACAAATTTTGCTTCTCGGTGTTATTATCCATGTTGTGTCAAAACTTTAACAGGGCATAGATGACATATGCTAGCATATAAAATTAGGGCTTGAGCATTCAATTGTTGCTAACTAATTTAAAATGTACATGTGTAGTTCAAGATGATGGAGTGGTAGATCGAGAAGGCTGAGCTAACGACGGTTTGTTAGGAAGGTTGAAGTTGACACTTGTTGAACGACTTATGGGAAGATTTTACCGAAACTATGGAGGAGCCATGGGATAGATAGAAGGTCAAAGAAGAAGGATGATCGAAGAACACAAAGGCTTGAAGAAGAAGGATAATTGAAGAATACAAAGGTTCAAAGAAGAAGGACGATCGACGAATCTTCAATGTAGAAAACCAATAGGTTGGAAAAGAAGGTCGAAACAATTTTCTCCCAACTTTTCTTTTCTTTTCCCTGACTTTTTGTAAGGAAATCAACACAATATAATTTTCTTAACTCCTTTCCCTCTTATTTTCTTTACTCAACATTTTCTCAGTAACCAAACATATGAAAATTATTTTCTGTCTCATTTTCTTTTCTTTCCTTCTTATTTTCTTTAAACCAATTAGAGCAATAATGATCATGCATATATCTATATATATTACTAGATCAATACAGGATATGATTTTTGGGTTCTCAACATTTTGTGTTGTTTTAAGGATGCAGCATATGGACTATCTGCTGGACATATACTATACTTTATCCGGTATAGTCGGGGTAAAGTCTTCCGAAGAGGGTTGGACCTAACCAGTTATAAGAGGCCATAAGGGTATACTCAATTTATTCTCAGAACTTAATAGATTACATTAACAAATTTTTAATACAAATAAAAATATGTATATACTTCATCAGTTTTTAAAAAGAGCTAGTGTCACTTTAAATATATATATATATAGCTAGCAATCGGGTGGGTCGGGTCATTATCGGATCGGGTAACATGATAATCGGGTCATATCGGTTTCGGATAATTTCGGATCATTTTGTCGGGTCGGGATGGGTCGGGTTTGATTCGGATCAACTCAGTATCGGATAATCTCGGGTCATTCTAAGCTCTCGGGTCGGGTCTGGTTGAGATCAGATGGACTCGGATTCGGGTAAATTTGGGTTGTTCTAATTTCGGTTCGGGTTCGGATCGGGCTTAGTTGAGTTTGAATTATTATATTTTCGGGTCAAATTTAGATTGGATTTAGGTCATTTTATATTTGAGCCATGCTTGTGTCATTTTCTTTCTTTCTTTTTATTCCAAGATAATATTAAAAGCTAATTATTTTGAGATCATTTATTTTAATTTATCTTATTCAATTAAAAGTGAATTATTATATTAATTGTTTTGGGGCCTTAGAATTTTTTGTCATTATTTTATCTTTGGAGATATATCTGGCGTTTCAAATTTAAAAGTTTTCAAATCGTATCACTTTTCTTTTTATGTTAAAGTATAACTTATAATTTAACTCCATTATTAGCTTGGTCATATTAAGTTCTAGTATTATTTTAAGTTTATATTATATTTATATCTTATACGCTCCTTACATGATATTAACTTATAATAGTCATTGATAATTGATAACAAATGAAGACCTCTAAGGTTGTACTTCTCATATTATTTTTAAAAGAGATTGATCACATCATATCAACATAATTTTAATAAATATAATAATAATACAAAAATAATGATAACAATAATAATATTAATCAATGAATATCAATTATGGAAAAAATAATAATAACAACATATTAGTTTTTTTATTATATATTTTGATTAGATCATATTAAGTTAAATAAGATAAAAATTAGATAAAGTAAGTAATAATGACTATTATTGACAAAAGACCAACTAATATTGACTTCTTACTATTTAACACTGTTGATGTAATAAAAAATATTAATCTTCAATTTTTATAATGAATAACTAACATTCTCACTCTAAATTTTTCCTACTTTTCTATGATGTTGTAGGTGCTATATTACAAGGTACGGCCGTATAGATACTAACATATAGTGTTCAAGGCTGCATTGTTATTATCTTATAGTACTAGATGGAATAATGGAAGTGAAGTAATATTTAAATGGCATAGTAGTGTTTTTTTTCTCTACTTTTATTTCTATTGGTATCAATGGATATTGTATTTGTATATACATAAGTAATATAAATTTTATGAAAGTATATTGTTTCTAGATTTTGATGTAAGTGCTAGTATGGATTAGTTGCACATCTACATTATTTCATGTTTTATGAAGTTTAAAAAAATTTGAGTTATGTGTTAATGTTAATTTTTAGATAGTACCAAGTTGAATCTTTATAGGTTTATAATTTTTCAGATAATATCAGATTTCGGATAAATAATGGATCAGGTCGGGTCATTTCGGATTTATAGTTTTTTGGGTTATATCGGATTTCGGGTGAATAGCAGGTCGGGTCGGGTTTATTTCGGGCTTATGATTTCTCGGATTATATCGGATATCGGATATGTATCGGATCGGGTCGGATAAGTTACGGGCTTTTAATTACTCGGATAAAATCGGATCGGATTTCGGGCGGATCGAGTCGGAATTCGTCGGATTTTTCGGGTCGGGTCAACTTTTGCCGGCTCTATATATATATATATATATATATATATATATATAGATAGAGAGAGAGAGAGAGAGAGAGAGAGAGAGAGAGAGAGAGAGAGAGAGAGAGAGAGAGAGAGAGAAAATGTCACTTTGACAAATTAAAGTGCTAATTTTTATCTTTATTCTTAGAGTTATTAACTTTTGTTGAATCTGAGAAAATGAAAAATAAATGAATAAAAGGATAAAACTGAAATATAACATTTTATTTAATACTCTCTTTAAAAACGTGTAAAGCTCAAAAGTAAAGAGGTGATACGTATCACAATACTATATATTATCATGTTTAATTCTTTTGCACTTTATATATACACAGACATGAAGGGGCAGAATGGAAAAACACCGTACCATATTAATCTTCACAATCATTCCCCCTTAATTCTAGTTTAACGCATATTAGTTTCACGCAAATCAACCACCTACCGCGCGTAAGCAACAGTATGTACAATATAAGATTAACTATGTACAATCAAGCACACAAGATTTCTATTTTTTTTTGTTTTTTTGGGGATATATAGGAAACGAAACATTCACTAATTCATCAAACGATACTTCTACTTTTGGTGAATTTGACAGAATCTGGCACCCACACATCCGGTATGTCGTCTGGCCCTGATTTTCCAGGTCTGTTCAATATCTTCAGCTATCCTCACAGCATCAAGCGATGCACCAAGAAGGCCATGTTTGGTGAATCCTACGGCGTAAAGTCCATCCTCTCCTTTCCATCCATCAGGGAACGATTTCACCGGAAACCCGTCTCTTTCGGAAAACATCTTGTTATCCTGCATGCGACCAAAATGTGTGTTGATGATGTAATAATGCAAATGCAGGCGTATATATATATATATATCGAAGGTAAATATCGTAATATGCACAAATTTGAAATTGAAGGGGGGCGGAGAATTATTGTACCTTCAGCCAATTTGATACGTTGCTTCTGTAACCGGTGGCAAAGATAATGGCATCAAAATCCTCTAGTTTTCCATCAATAAACTCTGCGCCATGGCTGGTTATTTTCTTGATCTCGGGGAAAACCTTGAGAGTGCGTAAATGGTTCAGGCTCTTGGATTAGTTCATTCATAATTTTAAACTCCTATCGTGCACAAACAAATTGTTGCACAGCTGCTCCGCTTGGGGTTTTTGGAAAGCTTCTCATATCAACGACGTCCTTGTGCTTTGGATAAGATTGGTGCTTCATTTTTTTATTATTCTTGTATTAAGATTCCTAGCTAGAGTAGGGTTTTCGATGAAAATATTAATGATCTATGGATGGAGGCCGGTGTTGAGAGGCTCTAGGAGGCGAATATATATATGTTGGTTGGTTGGTGCATACCAGGGCCGCTGTTTGAGGCTCACGAGGAAAGTTTGGATTGCCTTTTCCCCCTTTTTTTCTTTGTTTCTAGGGATGTTGTGCATGAGGTTAGGCTGTGTTTGGTCGATTGACTTTCAGTACTTACAGTGATGCATGCGCAGCAAAGCAAAATACGTTTGCTTTAATGAAATCTTTACTTGTCATACAAATGAAAAAATATCCATCCCTTCCCCTAACCCCTCTTAATTTATTGGTCCAAAATGTATTCTTATGCCATTATTATAGTACTAGAAAACACAAACATGATTGGTCTGATCGGTGAACTGAGTAGGCCGCTATCTGACTACCTACTTAGACGCTAGCAGAAGATAAAATTAGTACCCGAAAAAAAAAAACCCTACTATAACCAACTAACCAATCAAAAGAGTGGTTCAAAATTGTTAAAAAAGGGTCATAGATAGATTTTTTTTATATATAATTTTCTAATTTATTGAACAAGAGGTGTATAATGGTACCATATATGGGTGATATATTTTCTGTAACCAATACAAATTTCTAGGATCATTTTGGATTTACCCTTTTAGAATCAATCATTAAGATTACGAATGACAACCATTTTTCTAACTAGGTGCAGTCAAAATAGATAATCGGGCATGGCTAGCTCTTCCAAAGAAAAATATTATATTAAATGATATGTATATATTTATATATAGATGAACGAAAATTTGAAAAATAAATAACCTTAATAATTCCAGCTTTAATCTTGTCAAGTGTGCCGATGTCAAGGACAGGAGTCTTGCCGGAGATGTTCTTCCATTCCAAAGGACCAATAGATGGTCTACTTAGCCCTATTCGATCCGTATCTCCAATCATGAGACGGGACATAAGAAGCAAGAACTTATCAACAAGTCGTACAGGAAACCATTTCAACAAGCACATTGCCAATCCAAAGGTTGAAGTTCCTATCATTTCTTGTGGTAATACATGAACCTACAACAAACATGTATATCACAAATTAAACCCTATCAACATATATATCACCAACTAAACCCTATCAATCCACCCGCATGCTTACAATACACACACACAGAGAGAGCATTAATAAAACTAATTAAGCAAAAAAGGCAATGGTAAAAAATAGTAAAAAGTAATGCCCACAAAATAATATATGCCTGTTTAATTGGTCCTCTTCGGTAATTGCAGTACTACAATTTAAATAACTAAACGAAATTAGGTCCGACGTACGCTTAGAAGGTTCCACAAAGATTTAAAGTATTATTTGTTATTTGTTTTATCTGGCAGCAATATGAATAAACTATACAGTAGTAAATTCCTTCCAACTGGCTAGGTCAGTACATCATGTATGGTTGTCTTATCTTGCAAAATCAACTAGATGTTCCTTTTGTTTTTCCTCGGAAAAGTACGTTTGTTTGGATGAAGAACTCGGCAACTAATAGGAAGCTAGTTTAATTCGTTTAATTAGATTTTTTCAACAATTCAGTAAAATTCGATTTAGATAATCCATGAGTAACAATTTTTTTTATCCAATTAAATATAGGCCGTCTCTAAAAAAAAATCATAGGTACCCGTATGCTTTTATCTAACCGATCATTATTTAATTTATTATTAATCTATCTATTAATAAAAATATAACCCTCAACTTTATCTTATAAGTCTAAAATATTTCTATATGAAAAATGATGATAAATGTAAATAGTGAATGTATAGATGTTATTGATCCAATAAACACTAGTTATGTTCTAATATACTATTTAGAAGTGAGGATTTGATAAAGTAAGATATCAAATAAATTTGCTTAATAGATATTTACCAAGTTAATATTTTATCCTTTTGTTACTAGTAAAAGATTGAAAGAATTTCAAACTAAAAAAAAAATATAAAAAATTTTATTTTTTAAGAGTCGTGAGTAGACTCAATCTGATTGGACTCAATGTTGCTTCATGTCCGAACTAACTAAGAACCCAATCTACTTCGGCCCAACTTAAGTCTGTCCAATGACCGATCCTAGCTGAGATAGGACTAATAAATATTGATGAGTATAGGATATTTTAAATCTATATAGAAAAATATAATTACTTTGAAAATTAAAACACTATTATCTCAAACATGTCCTTAAACTATGATACCTTATAAACCCCACAAATAAGTGGAAAAGTAGAAGGGTGAGTGAGAAAAGGCATGGCATTATATTTATACCCACAGGAAAAAAATAAATGCGCCTCAGAGGACAGAGAAAATTGACAGAGTAGTGATCGAGTCAATTTATAATTATATGCATGATATGGCTCAAGAGTATCTTCTTAATTTACAAGTAACTACCTATCCGGGGCGAGCAAAAAAGCAATGCCACTCCCTGTTTAATATTTTTCTTACCAAAAACATAGTAAGCTTGCTGATTAATTTAATGATAAAATCAGACTAAATCAAAGCAAAGCAATTATAAATTCTGAGAAGCCGGCCCCCGGTAAAAAAACTATCCAAAATTCTTAAATTGTTTAAGGAGAGCTTGGCCAACTTGCTTGGACCCAGCATAACGTGTACTGAATCCACTTTGGGTAGTGATCATGAGATATATTCCATACAATTTATTATTATTATTTTTCAATAAATAAATGAAAACGTACATTTTGCATGTTTAAATTAATGAAACTAAATTAGAATGGAAAAAATGAAGGCAAAAACGAACAGAGCATATAATCTTAAACTTACAGAATCCCTAACGACGAGCGAAGGAAGAGCATTGTGATTGCAGAGGTCCAAACAAACTTCCATACCAGAATTCCCACAACCGACAACCAAAACCCTCTTGCCCATAAACTCCACTCCACTCCTAAAACAGCTTGTATGTACCACATCGCCAACAAAATCATTCAGTCCATCAATGTCAGGCACAACGGCTTCGGCATTCTCACCCGTCGCAACAATCAACCACGGACAGACATACTCCACCACAACTAAGGCCTCCTCCCCTCCCTCGTGCACCCCGACGCCACCACCTGTAGCCCTGTTCCCAGCTCCTCGCGCCGCCTTCTTCTTAGCTGCCGCAACCTTAACGCTCCAGAACCCGCGACCGTCGACGATCTTGGCTCCGACCACGGTCCGATTGAACAAGGGATTGAGATTGAAATGAGCAGCGTAGGATTCCAAGTAGGCGATGAAATCTTGTTTTGTAGGGTACGTAGGGAAATCTGGAGGGAAAGGGAATAATGGTAGTTGACAGAATTGTTTGGGAAGGTGTAAGCGTAGCCTGTCGTAGGTTTTGTATTTCCACAAGGATGCTATACAGTCCGATCTCTCTAAGATTAATCTTGGTATCCCTCTTTCTTTTAGGCATGCTGCCACCGCTAGTCCTGAGGGTCCTGCTCCCACTATTATCGGTCCAGCTACCCATACGCGCCTCTTGCTGCTGCTTGATATCGACGATGATGAGTATTGATCCGTGACGTGCGGCATTTGCTTGTATTTGAGTCCGTGTTTGTGATCATCCATCGATCATAGATATATCTATTTATATGGAACCCAAAATGGAAAAAAGAAGAAGAAGAAGAGAAATGTGGTAAATAAACAAAAGAGAGGAACTTTTTTGTTTTTTTGGAGATCGATGAAGATAAACTGCCTATTACCGTGCAAGTATATGGCTTAATTAATTAGTTAGACAGATGGATATTTGAGAACTATAAATAATAATAAACATAGAGAGAGAGTATCCAGTTTGATGCAATACCTAGATATAATTAAAGCTATGGAATATTCTTAGAAGGCTCTAAAAAACGTAACACCAGAGGAAAAAAAGAAAGAAAGAAAGAAAGAAAAAAAAGATAATTTTAAAACGGCCCCTAAAAAGATGGAGGAGTTCAGATTTATTTTAGAGGACCAGCTTAGTTATTCTCTGCGTTGCGTGAGCTAATTAAATTTTGATCAATTGATCATGAATGAAGAAATTATATATACGTATGGAGATCTATTATCACTGGATCGATAGCCTTTGAACCTCTGAACAAGGGGAAAATAACAAAGAAAACGGTGATCGGAGCATATCTAGGAATTAGAGAGGGATAAGAAGGGTTTCCTAAAACACCATCGAATTTGTGTTGGAGACTTCCGACTTTTATATGTGAAGAAAGAAGGTCAAGAATAATGAGAGAGAGACGTAAAATCATTGAGGTTGGATACATTTTTTTTTTGCCCCCTTCCTTTTTGGGGGATGGACGGTCATCCCTCCACTTTCGATTTAGCTTTCTGTATTATATAATTTGGACATTTTTGGACGAATATGCCTATAAACTTGTGAAGATTTGCGTTTTTTGAATCTATAACACTTGATCTCTGAGGAATACGCCTTCAGATTTTAGTACCAGACGATTTTACAAATTTATTTGACGTGGTGAGTTCAGATCACTAAATGGGGTCCATACTTCTAGTGGTGCATCTCCTTCTCTTTGTGCTGGAGCACGACTACATTTGATAATGAGCTGCTAATGCTCTCGATCTCCAATCAACTAGTGTGTACATGTGCACGTGTATTTGAACCCCCAGTGTTATGCTATCCGGCGAAGCCTATGACTTCATGACTTCATGAAAGTAGCAAAACAGTGACATGGGGGATGACGATCTTCAAAACAATGCAGTACTAGCATTTTGCTGCATGCTTTTTCTTTGTTGGTTCGTGGATAGAACAATGATTAAGGAGAATCCACTTGGGAAAAAAGAAAACAAGAAAAAAAAATAAAGGAAGAACAAGAAAGAAAGAAGATGAGTAATTACGTAGAATCCAATCAAGTGATGGATGGATTAGTTCAGATTAGTCATGGCCAAGTGCCTAGCTAGATTACAAGCCTTGAAATCCTCTTTTTTTCATTCCTTTTTTTTATTTTAATTTTTATGAATGGAAAATTAAGACAATAAGTCTAAAGTCTAATAACCACCTGTACATGGATAAAACTGCAACTTACGAAGATTAAAATTCATCCTTTCATCAAAAGCTATAAAAATAGGCATAGATGATATATGTGAGAAAAGAAAGAAAGATGGCGAAAGAAAACAACAGTGTATGTCATAACTGTCTATACTATAGGTGATAGTTCAAAATACAACCATCTATATCAAAAATAAAAATAACAAATTGTTGCCTTGTGTGAGAGCATAGATGAAGGTTGTGCTCTAAAACCGCTGTGGTCCAAAGTCTCACATTTACTTTCCATTGAACTATATATGATATTTTTCACTTATAATAGCCATTTAATTTGCACTATCAATGATGGTTGTAAATCAAAATTGTTTTCTAAAACCTTCTTGTTTAATCCTGCAAAGAAATAGACTGTGGTCAAAATTTATAACCACATTCTACAATTTTTTTTTAAAAAAAAATTTACATTACACCTGTTTCTTTCACTATTCACAATTTCATGTACACAATACATTCCCAATTGATACACAAGTATTAGTATGGTGTTTCTCATTTTAGAATTTAAAATTTTCACGATATATTTATATCAACTAGCTAACTCATAACATCAATTAATTTACATTCTATTTTATATTTACATGTTACTTATATCAATGATAAAAATAGGGCAAACAAGATAATTTTCAAATAAGATAGAAATAGAATTACATTGAGTACAATTAAATGCTATTGTTATCAATTTGTCTCTCCATTTCTCATGGGCTTCATGTGAAATAAAGATACCAAGCCAGATATCAAAGACTTTTCTTGTGGACTCATGAACTTGACATCTTCACCAAAACCATCATGTCAAACCTGCATTAAACCGTCAAAATAGTAAGTAGCCATTCATTTTCATATGACATTGCTCGCAAGTATATTGCACTCACAAATTTAATATACGATTTCAATAAGTCATGCTTTTCAAAATTCACAAAATTGAAATAATTTATATTATATTTACTTACACCATTCATCTACTATAAAAACACTATGTTCAATACTTGAAAATTTGATTTAAAAGAGTTATTAAAAACATAGAGTGTCATTGCCATACTTAGTATAAGTTTGAATTTCTCTACCTTTCTTACACTAAGTGCTAAGATTAAAGTATTACAACTCTTAAATTATGAACAACAATTATAAGAAGAAGATAAGAAGCTATATTATAGATTAATATTGTTCTAATATATCAAAATATCCAAATGGATAAAGTTATAATGGATAAAGAAAAGAAATACATAAAATGACATAAAAGTGTAAGGGGTAGCCTGATCAAAAGATGCTAGAGTTAACACCAGATAGTCCTGACTCTTGACCCCAAACAAAAAACCATCAAGAGGAATCCTTAAAGTAATCTTACAAAGTTACAATTACTTATTGAATAGGCATAAGACTATACAATGAAACCCTTTAGTACGATAGTAGTGAGTAACCCACTACACAATACTAAACATGAAAAATCTCACATAAAGTACATAAAAAGTAATCACAAGAGAATTATGGAATAAAAACATCAATAACACATATGATAACAAGATATAATAAAATATGCCAGGACATAAACGTCACCCAAACCACATGCTTATAATACCATTACACTTGATCATAATTCCAAACTTGATAAACCAATTCATGCAAAGGGTTTTCTATAAAGGGAAGACACCAAACCATACTTAACCATTTTCAAAAGAATCATAACATAACTCAAAATCATAAGGATATTGCACTAAGGAAACTAAAAATCAACCATAATAACAAATACCAAAGCTATAGGTAGGGTATGAAAGCAAGTACTGAACCAACAATATAAATTCCACAGGTAGGGTACAAAGGTAATTACTAAATGAACAATCCAATTACGATATGGAGGACATGAAGGTAAATATCAAACCAATAATCCAAATACCACATGTGGGGAATGAATGCAGCTACTTAACTAACAATCCAAATACCACAAGTAGGGTCAGAAGAAACTATTAAAGCAACCGTCCGATTCAATATCAAAACCAAAGGCCAAAAACAAGGTTGCTTCATTATAATTTACTTTACTTGAGGGAATATTATATCAAATTGGAGACATTAAGATATTTTGGTCATATCGAAACACAAAGATAGCACACTGTCCAACTGACTATGTATCCAAGAACATTAAGGTATCCTAGTTGCACAAGCCCATGAAGGAAGCATAGTACCTTACTAATAAGAACACCTAATTTAACAATATGCATATCCTCTAATAATTAAGGAGAACTAAGCAGAGTAAGATATGGGGTTTAACTAGATGCTAAAGGCATACTAGCGAAATATAAACCTAATCAAGGGTTAAACTTCATCTACAGGGTGTCTATCTCTTACAAGTCACCATTTCTGATCTCAAGGCCTTTCACTTTAAATCAGTAAAAAATTTATATATATCTATAAATAGCAGCAACCAACAATCGTGTAAGCTACAATTGTCTATACCATAAACAATTGCTTAAAACACAATTGTTTAAAATGAAACAAAAATAAAAAGGTCACTTAAAAAATGTATGAGGAAATAGATTGAGGCTTCACTTTAGAATCACACTTTAAGTTTAAGTATAGACAACTATTGTAGTGTATATATATATATATATATATATATATATATATATTCAAAATTGATACACAAGTATGAGTGTTGTATATCCCATACATATGTATATATATGATCATACATAAAAATGGATCTTAAATTAATAATAAATAATCAAGTATATTTTGTCATATACACAAAACTAATACACAAGTATTATTGTTTAGCTTCTTAGCTACCTAAAATCCTACAAATAATCAAGTGTATGCGAAAATAAAATTCTACAATAAAAAAAACTACCCACAACCAAATTTATTCACTAACTTATTCAAAGATAAAATATAGTCACTCTTGTCTGGCCTCGTTGATGTGGCTATCCATAAATCTAAGCTAATGGTGTTGATATACCTTAACAAAATGTATCACAATTTTCATGGTTATAAGTATACATATATATGTGGTGACCAATGCATACCTCTAAATCATTATTCCATCATTTTGAAATATCATCTCTCATAAATTTCATGACAATCAAGTCATAATTATCATTATTTGCTTGTTTTGGACACTACATTAAGTGAAATGTACGAATGAATTTTATAGAGCTACACTAATTAGTAATATTAAAACATAGAAAAAATATTTCTAATTACACATCTTTATGGTAGCCCATTTGTGTACTAATTTAGGTCTTTTTTACTTTCAAAATATTTATTAAATGACCTAATTGATGCATATATAGAGACATATTAATTATATAGCATAATAGAGAACTCATGAAATAAATTACCCATCCACAACCTTTAGTGGGATGTCGTACAATCTTCCTTCCAAGGGAATCAAATTAACATGCCATTTTTTATCAGTAGATGTAAAGTGATCAAAAACTAATGTAAGTTAAAAGAAAAAGAGGGTAAAAATAAATTGATGTAGAGGTAACTTCATTGCTTGGACTATATGCTCCACCTCTTATCTAAGGTACATCACTTGAGGACATAAGAATCCATAATTGCATTAGTCATCCTCAAGTATAAATTTATCTTTTCAAAACCTATAAGGAAATTATACCTCATTTTAAAATTAAAATAAATTTTCTCAATATATTTGTATATTTAAAATTAAATGAAATTATACCTCACACATACCTTTATATGTTGGACTTGTAGCGAACATCTAGCTATAAAATGAATTAAGTCCTCAGATGATATATATACATTGATTTCTTCAGTCCTTAAAAAAAAGTTGTGCTGGTAATTCCACTTCCATACTCAAATCGTTATTGTGCAAGAGTTTATCACAATACATCCTTACCTTATAGGGTAGCACTTGACATTTGATAGGAGATGTATTTGTACCTTGCACATAATTCCTTTCCCATGTCTTCTAATTCCTTCTCTTGTTGCTCGTTAATACTTAAGTTCCTCTAATTTTTTTTACCATTCTAATAAAAAAAAGAAAAATAAGTTAATGAAAAATAATTACGTAATTAATTAATTTAAATCTTTATTAATACTCATACTACATCCTTGAGGATAACTAGATATCATGACTATCCAAATGTCTTCGTTGTTAAGCATTGGAGATCATGACTGTGGTCTTTCAAAAAGGATAACTTTAGAAAGCATTCGTCATTGATGTTTTTGAGAGTAACTCAAACTATGTTGGACTCCAACAATATCTCCTTAAAAACATGATGTGTTCCTCGGGTGATAATAGCCCCTTGCTCAGAAGTCTTGAGATCTCATTTATAGTTACCATTTATTTAATAGTTTTATTATTTTCATATATCTCAACTACACATATAATTTAAATAAGAAAATGATTAACACTCAATTATATTACCTCAAATAAATCTAGAATATATATAATATTAAGGGTTGTAGGTGTAGGCATAGGAGTGAGAGCAGGAACACTCATGTCAATAGTTGAGCTGGATGTCCTTTTATTCATGTGCTTTTGCATTTGCTTGTCAATTTTTCGTTGGCTAGTAATTAACTTTGATTGGCATGCTCTTAAAGTATCTGCTTCAACTCTTCAATGATTGTACTCTTTCTTAGGATTGTGGAAACTAGGAAAACCATCCAAAATTATTTAACAATATGACACTATATGGAAACCCAACCACCATGCTTCTCAACCCCTAAAGCTTAAATGAGGACATCATTTTGGCTACTCGTCAATGGTACTATTAACCGAGCCTCCTCTTGTTAGAGAAATGATTGTAGTTAGGACTAATAATTGAAATAAAAATAATATTGAGAAGAACATAAAGGAAAATCCTTAAATTTTTATCAAATATTTAGTGGGTTTGTTCATTGGTAGCCTTTCATATTTTCTTGTCTGGCATAACCCTCATCTAGACATCTATTCTTGTTGAAGGTACATATAGAGTACATTTGTTTCTTCTGGAAGATCATTTGCTTTCATATCCTTTAGAACATCAAGTTAGTTATTGTTATGCGAAACTAGCAATAATCAATATATAATGACCTAATTTATTGCTTACCAACTCCTTATCTTGGGGCATTATTGCGAGGGCATGAATTTTTGTGAGGGTAGGCATTTTTCTTTGTATTTTTATTTAATTTTTTGTTCACACTTTTTCCATCATTGACAACATAATATATAAACAGAAAAAATAAATACATATTTTTATAAATATTTTTTACAACATAATATATAATGCGTTGCTACCTACATTAGCTTCTTTTGAATTTTTTAATTCAACAAACTCTACCTATTGCAAAGGTGTGATCATGGGATGATAATCTACTGGTGGTTGTGATAGGTAATTTCCACCTTCAATAACCATGTAATGATGTATTAAATTATACTTAGAGTCTTTTTAAGATTTAACAAACTTTTGAAGTATAATTTTCTTATATCATTCAGGTATGTCAAAACTACTCTACATCATGAGAAAGATAAATATTATTAGTATATAATTTAAATGGTAATATAATGTTGGTATATAAAAGCTCATTATACTTATACATCAGCCTAAAATTTGTCATTTGTCTCATTATGTACCATACTCCAGTTAGGAATCATAATATGAACAATTGCACAAGCTCTGGTATTTGCATAGATAATATAATATGTCTCATTCTCTCTAGCTGACACCCCTTCATTGGAAAATTCATCTATTATATATCTAAGTCCCTTGTTCCTTAACTTAGATATATTCTTCATCTACACCTTTCTTCTCTTTGCTTTAGCACCTTTTCCCACCTTGCCATTTTGAGATGCCATAACAACTGCATGAAATTAATCATCAAAGAAACAAATTTTTTGGATTTAAGTAATACACTGATTATTTTTTATATTTTTACGCAAGCAATCAATAAAAGTTCCAAAAATATAGCTTGCAATCAAACATATAATTTAAAATAAATAAATCTAGCCAGCTCTTACACAAAACTTCATGGTCACAAACATAAGGAAAATTAAAGCAATGCGTAGTGCGTGCATACTTTTCAAGGGATCACAAGGAAACATAACCTACATTCCAACATAACATAAGGAAACCTATACATGCTATGGCATGATTTTACATGAGATGCAGCTTTTCCAAGACAAAAAAAAAACAAAATTAAGAACAAGAAGAACTACAAGCCCTAGCTTCCAGCTATAATCCCTTCTCTTTAAAAACACAAAAGCCTAAAAAAATCATTAGAATATACTACAAAAAAATAATGAGTCAAAAAAATAATCAAAAATCAAGAAAAAAGGGAGTCATACCCAAGCTATGGGTGGTGTAAGAAGAGGGAAGAATAAGGATGGAAAAATCTTCAACTTTTTCCCTAAATCTAACACCATTATATTTAGGAAAAATATAATTAGGCTAGATAAAGGATTATAGGAAGAAAAATCAATAAAGAAAATGGATAAAATAGAAAGGAGAGGAGAGGCTTCTAGTTTTTCAAGAATAAGGGTTGAAAACTTTCAACACTTAGTGAAAAATAAAGAAAAAGGGAGGAGATAGGAGAGGAGAGATTGTGAACACTTAAGACAAATGAAATGAAAATGCATGGAATAAATTGCATATGGAGGGTTGTTAAGACTGGCAAAAAACATGGAAGAGAGAAGGAATTATTAATCCAAGGTTGCTTCACCAACACTTGAGTGAAAAAGGTGGCGGGAGATGCTATGATGTGGAAGGGTGTGGATGAGAGGTGAGGTGAAGTGATTCTATCCAATATATTGGGAAAAGGTAAGGGAACAAAAGGTTATGTAATTCCAAGGTGATTGAAGGTTAGGGAAAGGTAAAAAAGGACAAGGAAGTGCCCACAAAAGTAAATAAAAATAAAGCACACAAAAATTAACTCTAGTTGACACCTAGTTAACCACTGGTTATCTGCCCAACCCACTAATGCTACCCGTTCCTGCCTCAAAACCCAATCATTCGACCTTAAGTTTCTCTAGTAACAAATAAATGCAATGAATAAACTAAACCAAAATGACATGTTTCTTTTGCTATTGATGCTTATATTGAACCGCCAAAGCTTTAGTTTCATGTATCTAAGTTACTACCTCATGTTGTCTTCCTATTATTTCTTTTGTGTGCTTCCATATGGTAATTGAGGAAAAACGATGCATGAACTAGTTGTCCACCATCTCTAATCTAAATATGCGCTTCAAAAACATATCCTAGAGTCACATTAATACCTTGCTCTATCAACCTCTCCCTCATAGGGAGTTAATATATTGCTACTAACTAAAAAGTAATATGGTGCTTGGTAAGACGATTGGTTGCTAGCCCATTGTGACCACTATTGCTTCAATCTCTTTATCCTAAACTCCTCATAAGGGACTTTACACTTAGCTAAGCTAATTTCCAACCTTGAAACATATAGAAAATTCTTACAAGAAGTCATAAAATACACACTTTTCAATTTACCGTGATAGAACAATAGTAGATCATTAGCAAGGTATAGGTTAATAATCTTCAATGGTTTGCAACACGGTTGTTCCTTGAATTTTAAGTTATCCCAAAGTTATCTTAGACAATTTCTTATATATTCCATAACTAACACAAACAAATAAGGTGGGAGGGGTTGCCCTTTCATTACATCTATTCTTCCACAAAAAGATGGGTCAAGGTCCCATTACAAACTAATGAGTAAGACATCACACTAATGTAAGCCATAATAATCTTCACAAAGTGGATAAGGAATCCATAGCTCAACAAAATGACGTACATGAATTTCTAGCTCACCAAATTATAAGAATTCTTTAGATCTTGCTTGATCATGCACTTTAAAGACACACTCCTTGTTATATATATTCTTAGTAATTCATGATCTAGAAGAATATTCTCACCAATAATTCTCTCCTTAATGAGCTCTGACTGTGTTAGGTCCCCTAAGGAATGCATTATATTCTATAATCTTTGACTCACAACTTCAGAGATTACTTTATACAACAAGTTGCAATGGGGAATGATCCAAAATTCTATTGCTTTAGGCACATTGGGCCACTTCTAAATGAGAGCCAGGGATGTCACATTGAGCTTGTATGGCATAAAACTAGTAGAAAAAAAATCCTTAATTCCCATAGCATTTCTTCCTAGATGATGCTCTAGCCTTTTTTTTAAAAAAAACTAATCACTTTTATATCTTTGATACCAAACATAACATTCTGAATCTCCTCTAGAGTTATTGGTGCTCTAAAAAGTTATTTTTACTTAAGTGAGGTAAGACCATGTTGAGCAATTGTTATGCCATTGATAGTCCCTATGCACATGGTAGTGGTGCCCAAAACCCCTTAATAGTAATCCATAAGCACATTTTGAATACAAAAATGCCCTCTAACTCTTAATCCATTCTAATCAAAAATTGAGTTTAGGTGTTTTTTATGCTTCCCTCTATTATATGAGCATAAAATAATTTATGATTACTATCCCTATAGTGCAACCAATGAATACAAACTCTCTATTTCAGAAATATCTCCGCAACTTAGCATCATGCAGACTACTCAAGACCATATGATGCAATGATGTGATCTCTTTTGTAGTTGCATCGACTCTTTGTGATATTGAGCTATATATTTTTCTTTGCATGGATTTTTCAAGTCCTATTTAAGATCACTAAACCTATTGCAAAAATGGAATAAAAATTTCCATGAAGAGGCTTACTCCAATACTTCTCATCAAGTGGAAGACAATCATCATCCTCCATCCAAAAATGGAAAATCTTAAATGGTTTCCTTTCTTCCAAAGAATAGGTGTTGAGCTTAATAACTATAGGGTAATGATATGAAATCAATGGGCTTTGGCAATCTGATACCAATATAGGGAATATATCAATACACTTGAGATTCAAAAATGCCCTATTTAATGGGGAAATAACCTTCTTTACACTATCTATTCTACTCGACCAAGTAAAATAACTTCCTTGTAACTATAGGTTACATATATTGAGCTCCTAGTAATATTTCTTAAAGTCTAAAATATCAACTAGATCAAGAGGCTCGTTGATAATAATCTAAAAGTGAATATTTTTAGTTCCCTTTTAGGGGTATATTGAATGTTTTTTTATAGTTTGTGGGTTGTAAGCATAACATCTAATCAACTTTTTCCACCCATTAGGCTTATAACACTCAAATATGAGAAAATAGAAACATGTGTCCTAAATGACCAAAAGTTAGTGCTTTATAACCTAACTAAAACCGTTTCTGCATTTGGGGAGAAACTTATTGTAACACCCCTAAATTAACTACTGAAAATTTTTGTTTAATTTAAAAGAGTTTAGCGGAAACGAATAGATAAAAATGTAAATTCGGGGGCATTACTGCCACACTTAGTACCAGATCGGTTCACTCCTATCGACTCGATACTAAGTGCTAAGGCT
>CM060180.1:38140342-38207842 GCA_030549775.1 Tamarix chinensis | reverse complement strand
CCTTTTATTTTATTAAAAGTAAATTATTTGATTAAATTTAAAAAAAAATCTTATTTAATAATAAATAATAGAAATTAGGGTTTTTGGGGCATTTCACTTATTACAGTTTCTTTATAGTGGTTCACAAGGTAGAGTAGTGTTTCAAGTTCATATATAGCCTAAATTTCATGCGTTCCTTTCACCTTTCTATGTTCCCTGATTTCTATATGGTTATCACAGGGTGAACGGATGCTATAGGGTAGATGACCTAACATGGTGAAATACCCTATGGGCTAACCCTATAGGGTGAGAGACCTTTTACATGGTTATAGAGGATTCCATAGGGTGAGATGACTCTATAGATTAAAGAACCCTATAGTATAGACAATTTTATAGTTCATCATAAGGTGATTGATGTTGATTAATTCCCCATTTTTCTCAACATAAATTTAAGCTGAAATTAAAAGATGAGGGATGCTACTACTACATCTATTATGAGGAGAGGGAAAAGCCTTCACCTATTCCATGATAGATTCAAGGCTAGATATGAAAAATTAGACAATAGAAAGAAAAATAATCTCTTAATAAGGGTAAAACTCTTTATATTGCAAAATATCAACACAAGATTAAAAAGTTGAATCACATCAATTACAACTAAAAAAATAGAAACTTCCAAGATGGAATGGAACATTGGAAAGTTCTGACTCATCTCAAAGCTCCAAGAGAAACCATAACACCTGGACTACAACAACTAAAATATAACTAATTTAGTATAAATATACCGAGTAAATATATCTAACCTTGGAAAAATATCAAACTCACCAAATCATACTCACATACAACAAGAAAATGGTAAAACCTAAAATGATACACCACTAGGGCATACAACTACCATTGTAGGTTATAGTCCCTAAAATGTGTTATCATGAAACTCATGTTTTCAAATATATCTGAATAATTTTAAACTATAGCAAGCTCAAAGAAAACCATGCTCACACAAAATAATATAGCCATTTAGAAGTTAGATATGATTAATGTTTTATCTTATGTTGTATTTCATCTTAGGATTTAATTGTTATTATCTTAGGATTTAGTAGGTTAGTATTCAAAAATATATGAATAAGGATGTATTAATTAATATTTTTTCTTAATTAGATTTAGTCTATCTTATTAGTGAAGAGGTTACATGAAGAATTATATATTAGCATATAAATATCCTATTTAAACTCACATTATTTTCTCTTGATGGTAGAATATGAGTTTTAATAAAGCATGATCTTTGTGTAGGTTCTTCTTTATTTTCATAATTCCATGTGAGTGATAATTTTTAAAACCTCTATACCTTTGAGAGACTTTAAAATCTAATTTGAATACTTACTTTATGTATTTCTTCATTCATATCCATACCCTATAACCATCAATCATTCAAATTTTATTTAATTCATCCAAATAACTACACATCATGTTATACTTATACCACTAATTTACATAATGCTATTGTCATATTCCTCTTTAGTGTATAAAGTACTATTATTGATCATGTATGAGCTTTTATATAATATATCTTAACAAAGGGGTATGATAACTAATATAAATTAGTATTTGCATCAAATGCCTATGATGCCATCCACTTCAATAATGAATTATTGTGTTTCTCTCATAACCATTTCTCATTTCCACATTGATTTGATGCCCTAATCATATTCATTTTTTGTTGCAAAGATTTTTGAGCATCATCTCTATTATGAAGCACTTACAACTCAGTTTGTTTCAATATATTAGAATCGTCAATGCTGAATGCCCAAAATCCCTTACCCCTTTCCCCCTTAATTTGATATATCTTTATATTGTTCTTAAGGAAGACCTATAGTATTAACATCAAGTAAAAACTCATAAAAAAATTAGTTTCCTTGCAAATTCATTCTTGTAGCCTATTTGGGTTCCTCACATAGCATTTTAAGACTTTCATGAACCTCTCAAATGTATACATCCAATGTAAAATAACTAATCCATAAGATCTAACCATCCTAACTAAATGAATAGTTAAATGCATCATAACCACAAATAAGTATAGAGGAAAGTATATCTTAAGATGGCACAATATAATCACAACATTTTATTGCAATGTGTCCAATCTTGGAGTGTCAATAACACTAAAAAAAATTCATTTAGAAAGAAAAAAGATTGAGTGTTGAAACTATGAACATGATTGGGTAAAATAGAGCACATACCCACCGACAACAAATCTTGAACGCTAATATGATGATCATGTGATTACATACCCACTGAATTTGAATCTTTCATTAAAATAAGGCTCTTAACAATTGATGAATATTCTTTCATAAAAATTCTCATAGAAATAATTCATCTCTTTTGAAAAAAGGGCATAACATGTGGGAGGTAAACTATCCCAGTTTTAAGGCTAAGTTTGATAGGTGGAATGATATGTTGGATAGTTTATGTTATACATGTGGTGTTAGTAGTTGAATTTTGATGATTAATGAAATTATAATCTACTTGCTAAAAAAAATTATTCCCCCTTTTTTCAGATGTAATTTTGTTTTTATACTACACTAGAAAAGGTCTAACCTAGTATTGATATCTTCTTTAGTATTTTTTCACACATTTAGAAGTGTACCAAATATACTATTAGGTGTTTTTCTACATGTGCATAACATAAAAAAACATCATATATGTATGTGTTTTTAATATGAGAGGTTAAAGAATACTAACATCTTCTCCTACACACCTGTAGAAACTAATTTCAATTTTCTAAAAAAGACATTTGATTCTTTCACCTTTCCAAATATGTGGAATCCTATTATTAGATTAAAAACACTTATATATTCAATTTTTCCATTAAAAGATTTTTTCCTATGATGATGATGATTTGTAGGTAAGAACTTACAAACCAATCTTCTAACTCTTTGGTAACTCGACAATGTTTATGTTTTATTAAATAAAAAAAGGGCATGTATAGTTTTTGTGTATGCTATAACTAGAAAGAATATCATATTCTAGAAAATAATTTATAGTGCAAAAGAACATGGATCTCAAGTTAAACGACTCTTAGATTTGTGCATTACATATTTCAACTATATTATCTCACAAGTAATTCAAATCCTAAAAAGAATGGGGGCTAGATAAATGTTAATACCAATACTAGGCTAATTTGGACTCTATGCAAGAAATGATGATATTATTCATTTTTCTTTATGCATAATGATGGAGGAATATTATATATTGCTAAGATAACCAAGATATATTTTGTGTTCATATGGAAATGGTATATTCCATCATAACAAAGTTTAAGAAGAAAATTTCTAGTTTTGTGGCCAAATCCAAGATAAAAACCATCTTCCATTAAGGAGAGTCAACTAGATAGCTAGCCATCAAAAATCATTTCTTTCACATTTAACATAATGTTATTCACATTGTTTCCATTACTTAACATACACTGAAACTTTGGGATACCACAACACTTTGTTAGGAACCTTATCCATCTTAAATTGTGACATTTAACATTCAAAATACATTTTTCTAATGACAAATATTAATTACAATACAAAATGTAATCATTAAGATAGGCATAATTATTTTCTTAATTCAAACCAATAGTGTAAAGAATATTCTTTACTTCATCTATCTTAGGAGGAAGAACATTTTCCTTTGATAGCATTTATATCAACAATTTGAGAAGAGAAGTACAGCTTTTATTACTCCATTCATTAGCTAATTTGAGATTGTATAGTGATAACAAGGTTGATAAACCTATAAATTTAGTCCAACCATGATATAAGGGCACTGTGAATTACTCAATAACTCTCAAACTTTTTGGACAAACTTAAAAAAACTTCTTGTACTTTATTTGTTAAGTCTTTCATATTAATAAAAATCATCGTGGTAGTAGCTTAACATTTCTATACCCTAATTCCTAGTTTATTAGCTTCTTAATTTTCCCCAAATCATAATCCATGGCTCAATCATCTTATGTTAAGCCCTTCTTTTTTCATTCTTACCCCTCAAATCCGTAGGTTTGACAATGATAATTGAGTAGGTATTACCCTTCAACTAACTGGTTGAGAGCATTGTAGATTGTCCACCTAGGGGGTGAGCAATTGAGTAGAGTTGGGCGATCATTTTCATTTTTATTTTTCTTATTTTATTTTAACTCCAAATTAATTTCTATGCCTAATATTTATATATATTCAGGATTCTTATATTAATTCCACATCCTTCCCTAAATTTTCATTATTTTTGGGAATTAATTGATTCTTTCCCCTATTTTTAACTATTTAATGGATTTTATACCATACTTAAATCATTTTTTAATTATTGTTGACCCTCATTGTCATTGTTGACCACTAAACCTATCCTAAACCTCTTTATTTGATCATACAAAGTCCTTGCCCAATCAACAAAGTTTTCATCCATAAGTAAATTTAATCATTTTCCACTAACTCTTTTACACACTCTCACTACTGTCATTTATGCTAATCACTCCCATCATCCCTCTTACTTTCAAGCAACCTTCCTATCAGATTTCTTTCCTTTAGCCTTACTTGGTTAACAACCATAAGAGCTTATGGCCCTTTGGTGGCTCACTTTTACACTTAGCAACATTCTATATTCCTACTTTCTTTCTTTTGCTCCCTCATCTCTTATCTTTGTTCTTTTTATTCTTGGGTGTTGGGGTTTATGCTTTCCCACTTCTATAATTGTTGGCCCCAATATTCCTCTTCCCTCTTTATTTTCTTCTCTCCTTACTTCTAAAATTATAAACCTTAGCCCATTGGTGCTTAGTTATCAAAAAAGAGTAGATTAAGACAATGAATTGTGAATATTTTTCTCCTGGTTCCCAAGCCTTCATTTTGAGCATAAGGGTTTCTTTTCTTCCCTTTAATTTTCTCTACTATTTTAACCCTATTTCTATGCCTAATCTTATTCTATGTTATGTTTATTTTGGTGATCATAAGGTAGTAATTAGGATTTAGGAATAATTTTTTAAAGAGATCAGTGTAGTCTTGGTAAGGATACACAACTCCATATGAGGGATTTAACAAGTATGTGCTATTTTGTTAAATACCATGCTAATTAACATGTTATGTTCTTGTACACCATGATATTTAATCTTTATGGATTTTATTCATGTGTTATGCATGATTTTAAACGTGACATGTAATTTTATAATTTTATGTGAAATATCATGTTAGGCCATGGTTAGCTTTACTCTAAATTTCTAATCATGATAATGTATGTTATTATTCTTAATGAGCACATGGTTAAGTGTTAAATTAGATACATTTTAAGTGTTTTTTGAAAATCATCTTACTAAGGCTTGAACTTGGGCATTTGAGCTATTATGGGTTCCAGCCCTTTGATTTTCTCATTATATGAGTGGTTTTAATTCATGATTGATTACATATTTAGTTGTTAATAGTTTATGCGAGGTTATGTGTAAAAATGGTGAAGCGTGGGTGAGTGTTTGAGTAAGCCATGAGGATTTTTTAGTAGTTTGAGTAAGCCTTGATAGAATTTAAGTATGTCATTATGTTCATTGAGGTTTTTACATAAAATTGGATATATAATATGATATGGCTTACTTGAGTATAAATCAAGTTATGTTTACAAGAAGGTTGGAGGTGTTTAGGTGGAATAATGATAACATGGTAATTATAGGTTAATTTTAGAAAATTGAGGTTATGTATGAGTTGTTGGGTTTAAAATGTGGTAAGTGTGTTGCATGAATAGTCTAGGTTAATATAGTTCAAAAAATTATTGATATTATCTGAAAATAACTTAAAATGGGCTGAAAAACCCTAGGGTTATGGTCTATAATTTATGTGTGAAATGTTAGACTTTAATTTATTTTTTTTATTTTTGGATATGCTACTTAGTATGATATATTGAGTTTTTGTGTCAATTTTGGTGAGTTGGTAAGTTCTATGGATAAAGTTGTGAGTGGTTTTTAAATTAGGGTTTTGTGAGTGTTATACTATCTTTTCACTTGAGTGATGTTTCCTATTATGTTCGTTGTCTTTCCTTATTCTTTATCATTAATTCATGTAATTATAGTATGTTGATTTGTTCAACCATGATTCTCATCTAAGTATCTTAAGTAATAATAATAGTTGAAATGAATTTAGCGATAATCAGTATTCTATGTTATAATCACAATATGATCTCATGTGATAAGATAATAGAAATATAAGTAAAGAGTTGTGATGATGACTAAGTCAAACGATGCATGTCTATGTGCTAATTGTTGATTTATGAATTAGTAAGACATTAATACTTAGAGTGGAATATCAAATAAGTTTGGACATAGTGATTTAAAGTGTTGTAAATGTTTTAATACAACTAGTGTGGTTCCAATGAAACTAAAAGACCCTAATCTACTCTATATTATTGAAATCTAATTGGATTTCTCTTTAGTTATCTCATCTTATGAGCATATATGCACGTATAGTATCTATCTTGGCATATAAATCCTTTTATTGATGTATATTGTTACCTTACTCAATACATAGTATATTAATTATCATTTTTATGGGTGTTGTTGTAATATCCCAAATTTTAGTTAACCTAATACCATAAAAATTATATCTCAATCTGATTCTAATCCAATAATAAATCTTATTTTAGCTTTAGCCAAATTTATTAAATCCCAAAACTTTAGCCGAATTTCAAACCTTCACTCTAATAAACCATAATTCTTAAACCACAATAAAAACCTGCTAAAATTTCCACTAATCCTAATTTCTTATGGATAATCCAAATTTACCTTATCTAATCCTAACCCCCTAAACTCTTCTTCCTTTTTCTTTTCTTTTCTTTTTCCTTCTTCTCCTATACCGACTTTGTAGCATAAGGGAGTTCTCTTCCTCTGACCAATCATCATCATCCCTGCCACCCTTGTGCCCCTACTTCACTATGACACCATCTCCCTCATGCACCGTGACAACCATCCCCATCACTCTTTACCTCTTCACTTATTGCCTTCATCACCCTCGTGCACCACCATCACCCTCCCCTCATCCTCCCCAAAATTTCCCATTCGCACACCACCACCCCGCCATTTTTCTCCTTCTTAGCATGCTACTATAATAGTATATATATATATATATATACCCCTCCACTCCTCCATTTTATCATCATCCATCGCCTGCCTAACCTCTCTTTCTTCTTCTTCCTCCTTCTTTCTTCTTCTCCATCCCTGTTACTACCCTATTTTAGCTTTACATCACCCATTCCTCCACTGAGCACCACCTTAGCCACCATTTACCCGGTGGATCAACCACCAAGGTCACCCCGACCTTCCCCCTCATCGTCGTCGGCCATCACCACCGACCGCTGCCTCTTTTCCCTTCTTCTTCCTCTCGTGTGTTGCAGCGTTGCAGAGTGCATAGCCGGTGCACTACCTACTATGCAACCATGCAACACTTAAAATCCCCTACTACACAACTGTGCAACTTTTGTACCACCTGGCAGTGCATCTTTTTTTCTCTCGACTTGTTGTGCACTAGTGCTGTACAACCTTGCAACTTTAGCACTGCCTGGTGGTGCATTATAACTCTTATCGACTTAGTACTATACAGTCATGCAACTTTTGCACCGCCTGGCCATGCAACTTCTTTTTTAGCCATGCACCCCTATTTTCACCCTAAACCTTATACAAAAACCACCAAAATTTAATCATATCTCCACCACACATTCCTCTACACTTTCATACAATTCAAGCTTCTATTTGACTCTAGTTGATTCTCTAACCTCTTTCCCATTTAATTTTAGTTAATTTTAGATTATTATGGTGTTATGTTATATGATAATATGTATGTTGGTTGTGTTAATGTAAGGAAGTTGAAGAAATTAAGTGGAGACTAATTGGGTGAATCTTGATTATTCATTCTGCTTGGATAAGAGGTAAACCGTACCCTTATGTTAAGATGTGAGATCATGTGATCACATATAAAGTTTGTTTGTGCTTAGGATATGATTTATGCCTCATTTTAGAGGAATATATATATGTATTTTAATTTAAAATTTTTTAGAATGAAATTTCAAGTGTTATGATTAGGCGTGAATGTAAATGGCATAATACTAAATATTTAACATATTTTTGACATATTAATTGATCGATTATACTTGCATGTGTGTTTTGTTGAATAAATTAAATATGCATGCCTAAGGCTTGTTAGAGTTGAAACCCTATACCTTATAATTTAATTTACCATGATAAGTGTACTACGATTATCTTTGCTTAACAACTAAGGTTGAATTAAATATTATAAAGCATGCACGCATATTAGAGTAATCCCATGTTCTAGAGTGAGGTATTTCCTTTCTTGCACCGTGATGTTATTTACCTTATTGAATGACATAATATACTATAGATTTATACGTATGTGTTATATGGAATATATTTCACCCTAGAAATGTATGATTTGGGCTATAGACATAATTTACTAAATGCATGAAAATTGGATAATATATTCAGTCACATATTACCATATCATGAATAATTATCCTTTAGCATTTTCATGATAAATGGCTCGTAATAATTTTTCTTGATACAAAATTAAATAAAATAGTAAAATTAGGGGTTTATAGGCATTTTGGTCATTTCAACTTAATACACCTTTTGCAAATAAATGGATATGACCTTAGGGTTTACCTTAAATAAATAGAAATAAAAGGAAAATGACTATGTATAAAAAGAAAGTTTCCATGCAATGTGTGACATATGTGGTCACCCCTATAAAATACTAATACGTAAAGTGGAAGACCTCGTGTTTGGGAATAGCTTCTCTCTAGGAGTAGCCACCCTAGAGATGAGGTAGGAGTCCTCAATTTTTTTAGATTTTTGGTGTGCCAGTGGTGCCCCAGTACGGCCCTAGTCTACTCTATAGGTGACCTACGGGCCCTATAGAGGGTATTGATACTTAAGTATTAGGTGACATAGGTGAGGAGGGTACTATGTTACTTTGTGCATCGATATGATTAGAGTGATGTTATACCTCTAGGTTGGATGGTTGGAGGGTATCGTGTTGCCTTGTATGCTGGTATGACTGGTGTACTTTTATGTCTTTGAGTTATTATTGTATCCTCTCAAGTGACTAACATTTGAAATAATCATTGTGTGAAGATTTTATTGGGTTGTTCTAGATTTAATGTTTTTGATAGCTGTCATTGCACACTACATGTTGTGATATGAGATTCAGTAGTTGCCTTTGCACCCTACTTTAGTATTTAGAATTTATATGGATGGTTGTGCCGGTAGTTGCCTTAGTGCACTACCTTAATATTTGGGTTTCTTTTAACTCTATCAGTTGTACCCATTTATGATCGTACGCTTCGCTAACATACCTATGCTATGTTCTTTTTATGCCTCATATGGCCTTACATGTTGTTGTTAGTGTAATAGTTTTCTCAATACTGTAGTAGTGACAAGTTCCATTTCTTGATCCCCTACCTATTCAATGGGCAGTGATGATATTGCAGGAGTACTTTGAGGGTTCAGTGTTATGGCTTCCAGTAGAGGGTTGAGAGTTAGGACTATCCGGTGTTTGCTCCGGCATCTCTTGATCTAGATATTTCGTGGACTCTTCTATCCCTTGTCATTTCTCCTTTTGTTATATTGTAACTGTTTTGCCTGATCTTTTTGTATTTATTAGGATAAAATAAATTTGTAATCTCTATTTTTGTTCTGAAATTATAAATGTTGTTTAAGTAAAGTGATGTTTTAGCCTTAGTACTTAGTATAAGGATGGAAGAAGATGCATGGCATATACTGAGTTTGGCGGTAACACCCATTATTTTTGTAATTAACGCTTTGCAAAACAAATTTTTTTATTAATAAATTTAGGGATGTTACAGTTTCTCAATCCCAAAAGCAAATGCCATCCTATTTCATTCGTATTTGTAGATTTGATGCTTTTCATGTGATTATTCACAGTGAGTGCACATTTAGGTTGTTGTTAAAGTATGATTATTTGTATATTCTTCTCTCTCTCCGAACTTTTAGTCATATATTTTCTCTTGGTTCTATCCCTTTTAACAAATTTTAAATCTTGTATTATTATGTGCCAGGAGCTTCTCGCACCTAATCCCTAATTATAAGTTACTTTTTACCTTTGAACCCAACATATTGGATATAGGAAGTACTTTTCTATGTTAGATACCACATAACACCATGCGTTTTTGTGTTTGACTTCTGCAACAATTGTTTTAGTGAAAACTTTTAGTTCATGAAATTTAGGGTGCTACCATCATAGTCAATTCATCATTATTAACATTCCTAGTTTGGATATCGATGGGCTATCCATGCCATATCCAATCAGTATAACATCTATTCAATCCATGGACAAGAAGATAATCCAATGTTTTATTAACTCCTTTCTTTTAACTATTACCACAATCTATAAATAGGAAACATATCTATAAAGGATCTTTGTCATCTTCAGCCAAAAATCTAAGGAAGTCATTAACACTATCTATATACCCTCTAGTCAACCTAATAGACTATACCTATATGCTATCCATTATATCATATATTAAAAACAAATTTGAGCATAATAATTTAGGAACAATTACAACAATGATATCTATACCAAATGTATATAAAAGATACATAGGTTAGTGTGTATGTATATATATATATAGTTAACAACATGTGGGTTTCCTCTAGAAATACACTAACAACTATAACAATAAGACTACATATCTTCAAATGATATATAAAATATATTATATAGAAAAACTGACAAATCCTAATGATATCAACAATAAAAACATGGAAATAATCAATATTATCATGTTAACAATTACGAAGAGAGAAGATGAAAAATACACACCTATAAGGGAAGAATGATGATGATAATAAAAGAAGAAGAAGAAGAAGAAGAAGAAGAAGAAGAAGAAGAAGAAGAAGAAGAAGAAGAAGAAGATGAAGGATGAATGGCGGTAAGGTTCAATCATTATAAAGGAATATTTAGTTAAGTAAATATTATTTTATTAGTTATTAAGTTAATTTATCTTATCATAGCTAATTAGTTAAGATAAGATAAAGTTTGGTAGGATTTTATTCGATACTATCTGTTATTTACATAATTAATTTTGTAAATAATGTTTAGTTGTTAGAGAGTTAATAAGTTATTATTTAAATATATTAGTTAGTTATGGTGTGTTTTTATCTTATATCTTTTTGGATTTAAACTTATTTAGATTTAGTTTATCTTTTTTTGACGAGGTTATTATGAGAAGACACAATTTAGCTATATAAATTATCTTTTGTGTGTGAGTGATAGTTTGTGAATGTATGCCATTTACATCCATATCCACCAACAAAAAAAAGTACATATTCACAAAACTTATACTTCTGCCATACATTAAGAATAAGATAATTGAATGCTTCTTCATTTCATGAAAATCTTCATTCTATGTATGTCATGCGATCCACTAATGTGATTGCATGCTTTTATATGGATTGGTTATCATATGTTTCTCATCATCATTATCATCTTTTCTTATGTGTTTTTTTTATCACATGTTGACTTTATGTGTTGCATGTTATATTGTGTTACTCAGTACTCATCATACTAATACTATCATTTCACGGTCATTGCTCATTCTTGCAAGCAAATGATTCTTGTTGTTGTAGGTCTTCATTTTATTTTTCTTTCTTTAATCCCTTGATTTGCAGGAGCATTTGCTTTGGGTTGGGAACAAAGAGTTCTATTTTATGTTCCTAGTATTATAGTTTCTCTTGTGGACTCTCTTTACTCTAAGGTGTCTTTCTCTTACTCTATCCCTTATTGTATCTGTATTTTACTTTGAGATAATATCCATAATATATGTTATTAAGTTAATTAATATTAAATTCTTCCATTTTATTATCTATTTTGGTGTGTTCTTGATTTTTCTTTGTAAGTGTTTTAGTTATGTGTTTATTATAAGAAAAGTATGGTGACTAGACTAATAAAATTTTTTGCAATAACATTAATTATTTTATTATTATGCTTTCATTTAGAAACAAAAAATTGGAGTAGAAAATTTTGGGTTTTTACATTAACCCATGGTTTTACATAACTAGTAATCAAGTATGAATAATAATTAAAGATAATAATTGTTAACAGCTTTTAAATATATGTTTGTGAGTAGGTTTTGGGGTGTGTGTGTGTAAATAGTAAATATTCCTATAAATAGTTATATGGCACATTTTAACTTGTATATATAAATTTCATATGAATTTGTTAATAATAAAAGTTCTAAGCCATGCTTTAGTGTAATAAGTTATAATGATTAGAAAATACCAAATATGAAAGTGATAGGTGCATTAAAATGAGTTTGGGATTGGTTTGTTCTAACTGAGGGTTAGCTAGTAGTTTCAATCCATTATGTGTGGCCTCTTGATAACCTTAAAAGTATAATCATGAAATTATATAACTTATTTGTTTTTTAGTGTGTGATTTTATCGTTAGTGTGTTACCAAGGCACCTTTTTACTCTATAGGTATTATTTGGACCTTGTAGGGTGTATTAATACTTAATGTTAGGTTATCTTACATGGTTTTCTATGTTCCTTATTTGGTAGTGCTTTAAGTTTGTTCTATATCTATTAGAACACAATTTTGTCTCATTCATATCATAAATAAAATGAATTATTAGCATTGTAGTATACTATCATAGTTGTGGCATATCTCATATGATCAGTAAAATGAAATTCTATATTGTGTTATCTTATTATGTTGGGGCATGAGTTTAGTGAAATTGAATAGGTAACAACACATAATAAAATGTGATATAAAGTAAAATATATTTGTGTGGTAATGTTGGATATTAGAAAAAATATGTATATAAGGTTGACTTCACATGCTCATTTGGAGAGTATTTTATTTTATTTATCACATGTTTTTCCATTCACCCATGTTATCACATGTTCCTTCTACAATTCCATGTTCTCATGTGTCATTTCTCACCTTTTTTTGGTGATTCATGTTTCTTCTATAATAGCCTTTTTATTCTATGATACCATATCTCTTTTATGATAGCAGGGTCTGGTGTAATAACATGTTTATCCTATATTGATATTATAGTTAGGTATATTTACTAATTAAGTAATTTTTCATACTAATATTATAATTGTGCTTTTATTTGTGTTCATGTGTTTTTGTTGATTTTTTTATTTTAATTTGGGTTAGGATAAGATTATAACTATTTAGTGTTGTTCATTAGGGTCTATTACCTAGTATTTGTGGATCACTTGTGTCTCTCTTCTGCTTTTATTTTCATCCTTTGGTTTTGTAGTATTGTATCAATGTTAGATGTTGACCACACATGATTTCTAAGAAAACGTATATTTTTATCCTTGAATTTGATGTATGTTAAGTATGTGTTATATCTTCTCTATATTATATGTGATAGTAATGCCCTATATTTCTTGTTTTAGCTTCTAAAATCTTTCTTATAAGAAAAAATTTCACTTTGTAAAAATGGGGGGGTGTTAAAACACTAGTTTTTCATGTCCACTCCAAAATATTATGAAATACTTCCAGCTCCTCCAGATGTTTGCACACAACCATCCATGCTAATTGACAAAACAAATGCGAGTTACAAGTTCACACAAGGTAATATAGGTGAATTGGGTTTTCTTGGATTAGATTTTAGGGGTTGGTTTTGGTGATGTATTTGTCTCATCTTTTTGTATCTTGGTTTTGTTATTTTTCATTTCATCTTAGCATTTTTTTTTTGGTTTATTATTTATGCCTTGTCATTTACAACAAGACCATCATTTGTATGGCTTTTTGCCTCTTTAACTTGTTAAAGAAGGACAAAAAATATTGAAATTTAGGGCCATGTATAGAATCTTATTCTATACATGACCTTAGTTGACCTATGCTACAAAGAACCAAAGCAAAACTATATACAGTAAGAAAAAAATAGACCAAATAGTGGACTTGTTCACTCTAGCATCATCCAACAACACAAATATTCTTTCACTAGTCTACATTTACGGTAATACAACAAAATATGACTGAAATGCCCCAAAACCTAATTCTTAAGAATTTTTAGTTAAATAAGAATTTATTAGGGAAATTAATTAGATAAATTATTTTTATTAAAATAAAAGGAAATTAATTAGGAAAAATTAAGAAGAAATTTATAAATATTTTATTGAGGAAAAATTAGGGTGTTTTGCTAATTAAAATGGGTTTTAGGAAAAATCTTTTAAAAATACTGAATTAGCCTAAAAAGAAAATTAAATATTATTTTTAATATAAAAAATATCCAGATTATTTTAATTATCCTAACTTAACTATTTTTCTTTTTCTTTTTTTCCTTTTTCCTTTTCTTTATTTCTTTTTCTTTTTTTTTCCTTTTCTTTTCCTCTTCTTTCCCCTAAAGCAGGCCTGGTATCCCACGGCCCATTTTCCTTTCTTTTTTCTTTCTTCATGCGGCGGCCTAGTATGTTGCGTTGTTCCTTTCTCCTTTTTCCCCCAAAATGCAGCGTTTGGTTTAAAAAAACTTTTTTTTAACTGTTGCCAGCCCGGTTCTTTCCTTTCTTTTCCCCAGTCGGGCGGTCCAGTCCTTCTTCTTCTTCTTCTTCTTCTTCTTCTTCTTCTTCTTCTTCTTCTTCTTCTTCTTCTTCTTCTTCTTCTTCTTCTTCTTCTTCTTCTTCTTCTTCTTCTTCTTCTTCTTCTTCTTCTTCTTCCTTCCTTCCTTCCTTCCTTCCTTCCTTCCTCTACCATCGACCTACAATGCCTCTAAGAATGACGCCACTGGCTACGCCCATTTTGACCGGTTGTTTTCCTTCCTTTCTTTTCCCCCTGACTCGCCTTCCTTCCTTCTCGCGCACAACTCACCTTTTCTTGCGCAAACTTCCCTACCACAACCTAAGTTTTCAATGGCCAAATGACGCCGCCGGCTTACTTCCTTCTCGCGCACAACCCTACTTGCCCTACTCCCTCATCGTCCCACATACCTTACCCTCTCATCTAAGCTCTATAAATACCCTTAATCAGCTTAAACTTGAGACTTTTTTCGGAAACCCTAAAAAGCACTCTTGCGCACCACTGCCACTTCAGACACTTCTTCCGCCGCTTTCGGCCAACTTTGCTGCCCGCTCTACCCACCAAAGTACTCCCTACGCCGCCCTCTAACTAACTACACCACCTTTCTCCTTGGATTATTCCTGCACGAGCCACCTCGGTCATGCAAAGTTTTCTTAATCAACCACTTCTCCGCCCCTGCCACCCTTTGCACCACTTTCCACCACCACTTTCGCCACTACCATTGCCTCCTACACCTCCCAAAAACACCTAAGACCCTCCTTTATCTTTCCCTACTCTTCTTTTGATCTACCTCCCTCTCCTCCTCTCTTTCTCTTCTTCTTTCCCATTTGGCCACCGCCTGCACCGCCGTGCGCCGCCACCATTAGCTACGCAACACCCTCATTCTACTCCTATCTATCTAGAAAGTCACAAACACCCCTACTTCCACCCTCAACTTTTCCCCATTTCTTCTCTTTTTTTGGACACCGCTGCCACCATCTTGCACCACCACCTGTTTTGCTTGTCACCACCAACCTAAGGTGAAACCCTAAACCCTCACAACCCTTTTTCACTCTTTGTGAAAGCCTTATTTATTTTATTTTAATTTATTTCAATTATTTAAAATTTATTATTATTATTATTATTATTATTATTATTATTATTATTATTACTACTACTACTACTACTACTAATGACATTCTTATTATTTATAATAAGGATCAAAGCCCTATTTTACTTTTATTTTGAATATTAATATTATTAGTATTATTATTATGTGTTATTATTATTATTATTATTATTATTATTATTATTATTATTATTATTAGTATTAGTATTAGTATTAGTATTAGTATTAGTATTAGTATTAGTATTAGTACTATTATTATTTTAAGGTAGGGTCGAAATCTTACTTTACCTTACCCTCGGTTTATGATATTGTCAATATTACTACTACTACTACTACTACTACTACTACTTCACATTATTATTATTACTATTTTTATTATTGATGTTACTAATATCATTAGTAGTATTATTTTGGTGAAGGTTCAAGGCCCTTATCCCACCAATTATTTCGAATCATATTATTATTATTATTATTATTATTATTATTATTATTATTATTACTATTACTACTATTAATATTATCATTATTATTATTTTAAGTATCACTATTATTATTATTAGGGTAAAGTCTTCAAACCTTATATTATTAAATTTTACGATAATACTATTATTTCTTATATCTTTAGCAAAATTAGTAATTAGTTAATATCATTATTATTAATATGTTATTATTTTATCAAAAACCTAGCCTTAGAATAAATTAGTGAATAATAGTATTTTTGGTAGGAGGGAATCCAATCTTTAGCTTTTCCCTCATATAGGTGAGACTAGTCAAAGTCCTAATGAGGCGTAGGAGCATATACATAAAAGATGTGACTGAGCCATGCGAGCAATGGAACACCATGCGAGTAAGAACTAAATAGATCCACCGGTAAGGAATAGTGGTTAGGGCATGATGCTCTACATGTGACTGAGCCACAGGCTAAAATAGTGGGAGGTTCCTGTACTCGCATAGACATGATAAAGAGCATGGTGTGGAATGAGTATCCATAAGAGATTAATTAAGTAATTAATCCAAACTATAAATGGCCTTTGATTATTATTTTCCTCGAAGTGGTCATATGTTATTTTATTATTATCTGGTCCGAGTTATGTGCTTATATGTGTTGACCTTAGTGCACTGTTACCTTACTTAGTACATAGCGTACAAACCACCCCTTTTATGGGTGTTGCTCATTCCCACGAGCAGGAGGCCCTTCTAACTTTGTGTAGGTGGACAATGCCTGTAACAGCCCAAAAATTCATTACTGAAAATTTTCGTTAATTAAAAGGAAATTAGCATAAGGAAATTAATAAAGCGTGAACTTTGGGAGTATTACCGCCACACTTAGTACCAGACCGGTTCACTCATACCGTTCCAGTACCAAGTGCTAAGGCTAAGAAAATGAAATACAGTTTGAAAGAAGTTCCACATACGTAAATCAGAGTAAGTTTGCAAGAAATTCACATACTTAAATCAGAGTAGCGCATCCAATCATTTACGGGAATAAAATCCACCAATGGTGGTTACAGTAACAACATAACATTAAAACCAGGAATTTAAAGAGAAAGAGTAAACCCTAACGATACCAGATAACTTCTTACTCTCTTTCCTGTAGCCCACTTGAGTAGCACCTGAAAAGACCTGCAAGGGCACTGCCCATTGAATAGGCAGGGGCCCCATAAAGGGAATCCCTTCAGTACTACGGTACTGAGTAACTCTTTAATACCACACTTAAAGACAGGCCTGCATACGGCACATAATGCAAGCTACACATATAAATAATGAGAGGTGCATACATAACAATAACATGAATAATAACTTATAAGTCACGATCCATACTTTGAGCCTTAAGCCATGTCATATTGTAAGATCAATACATTCGGGCCTTAAGCCATTATTCCGTCATCATTCAATCAGTATCATATTTTATATCCATGTGAGTGCGAGAACCCCACTATTATAGCCGGTGGACCGGAAGTAAACACACAGGGCAGACGCACCTGACCACTATTATTACCGGTGGACCGGAAGGTAAATACACAGGGCAGAACACACCTGACCATTATTATTTGCCGGTGGATCGGTCTGGCCCCGACTCACATGGTGTTCCACTATAAGTGATTAGTATTTTTCCATAATCTTATTCACATACATAACTGATTTTATTGAGCTCGGGACCCCCACTATTATTGCCGGTGGACCAGAATACATATAAACTCATCATCTAGGGCACAACGCTCCTGGCCACTATTATAACCGGTGGACCGGGATATATAAAGAATCATCATCCGGGGCACAACGTTCCTGGCCACTATTATAACCGATGGACCGGGATATATAAGAATCATCATCCAGGGCACAACGCTCCTGACCACTATTATAACCGGTGGACCGGTACTCAATATCATAATCATCTGGGCCCGGTTCATTAATATTCCACTTTCAATAATAGTATCTTTCCTTTCTTTAATCAGCACATCATTCATATTTATTTGCCTCGAACGGGAGATCAATAACCCGAGACAAAAAGTTACACCGGCCGTACCAGTGCATATCAACTACTCAGTACCCTTCAACCGCGAACCCAAGGACACAAAGGCACCTTGGTCGTACTGGTGCATAAAGCTAACTCAGTACCCTACCGACAAGGACACCTAATCCATAAGTATGCATACCCCCTAACTAGGTCCGTAGAGCTAGAAAGAGTAAGATATAGGGCCTGGCTGGGGCACAAAGGCACACCAGCAAATACCAGAATGATCGTGGACTAAACCACGTCCTTAGGGTAGCAACCCCTAAGGAGTCACCATTCCTGATCTCGAGGTCTTTCACTTTAAGTAATAGTGTCTTAATTAAGGTGATCACGAAAAGCACGATAATCTGATACTTATTCACTTTCAATCGTTCTGATATCATTACTCATTTCTTATTCAGATGATTATCCAAGATATCAAAGAGAAATCATTAAGGCCAGACTAATTATCAAATACTCTTACTTGGCTAATCAACATTATTTGAATCATAATATAATGTTCCACAATCTCAAAGACATGTTAGGTACAAATTACTCATTTGCCCGTTACTTATATAATTGTTAAGTATCCATTCCTTCCTCGCCAAATTACCATATTACCCTTTGGATTACATAATTACCAAATTACCCCTTATATGGTTTAGGTCACCAAATTATCCCCTACACTTTTTAAATCACCATTCACCCCTCATAGTTGCTACACTTATTATATTTCCCATTTGGTTGGTTATATTACCAAATCGCCCTTCTCCTTTGTTATAATTACTAAATTGCCCTTGAGTTGGATAAATTACTAAATTACCCTCCTTCATTATCATGATTACTATTTTGCCCCTTTAGTTGGTTAAATAATTATCACTTTATCCCATAATTGGCTAAATCACCAAATTGCCCCTTTAGTTGGGTAAATTACCAAATTACCCTTCTCCTTTATCATAATTACCATTTTACCCCTCTCAATTATTTTAATTGCCATTTACCCTTTTTAATTATCATAAATCCCAGATTACCCTTCTTCATAATTACAAATATTAATTTACCCTTCTTCATAATCATAATTACTATACTACCCTTCTCCATTATTAAAATTACCATAATACCCTTTAATTGGTTAATTTACCAGTTTACCCTTCTCTAGTATCATACTTATCCAATTGCCCTTGTAGAATCATAATTTAATCACTAAATTATCTTTCGCCGTTATCATAATTACCAAGTTACCCCTTACTCCCAAGTTTACCATAATATCCTTTTATTTACAAAATTACCATTTTACCCCTTACATCCAATTTTACCATATTACCATTTTGCTTGTAAATTACCATAATACTCCTTTTACTTCACAAATTACTATTTCACCCTTTTATAACCAAAAATTACCATTTTTATCTTTCCTTACAAAATTACCATTTTGCCCTTCTTTTCCAAAATAACCATATTACTCCTTACTTATAAATTACCTTTTCGCCATTCGCTTATACAATTACCATATTACCATTTATTTATGAAATGACTATTTTGCCCCTCTACCTCCAAAATTACCATATTACCCCTTTTACTTACAAAATTACCATAATGCCCTCCTTTATCCAAAATTACTATTTTACCCCTACTTCCAAAATTACCATTCTTACCATTTACTTATAAAATTACCATATTTCCCCTTGACTCCAAAATTACCGCTTTACCCTTTTCTCCCAAAAATTACTATAATACCCCATTACTTATAAAATTATCATTTGGCCATTTAATCATAAAATTATCAAATTATTTTTTTATCTCAAAAATTACCATCATACCCTTCTTTCTCACAACTTACAATTTTTTCCTTTTTACTTATAAAATTATCATCTCACCCTTTCCCTTTGAAATTACCAAAATACCCTTTTGTTTACCAAATTACCAAAATGCCCTTTTCACTTATGAAATTTCTACTCAACCCCGTTATTCACCATTTTTATGAATTTACTAACACTACATAAAATAATGATATTAGTGCTTCATTCTTATCATCTAAGTCCACCAACATGTCATTATTCAACATAATACTCATTAGCAACTACCTACATTAGGTCACATACTTCATAAGCAAAATTACTAAAATGCCCTTAATATTACTCATGCATTAGCAACATAATACATCATAAACAAGCATTTAACATTCCCATCAATAATCAACTTCTTCCTTAGTTAACATACCTACATATGGCACAAAAGTTATCATGCCTTTCCTTTTTGTCAAACAATATAAGAAACAATATACATATCATGCTAAGCACACCAAACATGCATAAAATCATCCTAAACCCCTAATGTGTTAGCATACGTTTTTCCATATATTTAAGGGAGGATTAACGGTTACCTTAATCCCGCAAAATATCAAATCTTACCAAGCATAATTAGCAACTCAACACCTAAAAATAATATCCATCATATTTATGTTAGAAATAAGAATCCAAGCATAAAACTTTATAAAAATTTAATTAATAGAACACTTAATATAAAATACCATTATACCTTAAAAAATAGCCAAATAATTTTCAAAATAAAGGGGAGCTCACGCTGCATGAGCAGCGTGAGTTTCATGCAAAACCATGGGGAGAAAAGGGCTCAAAGAGGGTGAAGGGAGAAAAATAAGCCATTTTCGGGTTAGGGTCTTTGGGCTAGAAAAGAAGATAGTTAGGGGGTTCTAAGGCAAGGGAATGGTGCAGAAGTGAAGAGGGGTTGTAGGTGGAGGCTAAGGGTGGTTTCACGGTGGCATAGGGCGGCGGAGACGGCGGCGGCAAGGCAGCAAAGTTGGCTGCCGAGAAGGGTCGAGGTGGAGGAGTTGTGAAGGAAGGAAAAGGAGAGGGAAAAATGGAAGGGTTCAAGGGCTATTTCAGCCAAATAATGCATGGCGGTTGTAGGGTGTCAAATGGTGGGTTGGGTGGCGGCAGAGGTTGCCGGATGGCGGTAGAAGCGGCGGTTGCAGGTTGCTCAGTGGTAAGGGGAAAAATTGGGGAGAAAAAGGAAGAGGAGGAGAAGGGAGGAAGTGCAGGGCTCGAAGGGGCTTGGGGGTCTCGTGGTGGTGCAGGGTGGTAGTAGGTGGTGGTAGTAGGCGGCGCAGGGGTTGGGCTTGGTGGTTCATGCGGCGGCGGGCGACGGTGATAAGAAAAATGGGGAAAATGGAGGGAGAAGGAAGGAGATAAGAGGGAGCTCGGGGAGGGAGAATAGGCTCAAAAAATGTGGGAATGAAAGGCTGGGGAGATGGAGAAAAAGAAGAGGGAGAAGAGAGGGGGCAGGGCTGGCCAATCGGTGCTGCAGTGGTGCCAGGGTTGGTCGGGTGGCAGGGAGAAGGAAGGGGAGAAGAGGGAAGGAAACAGGGGCAGGCGGGGTGTGGTCCAAGAGCCGGTTTGGCTAGAAAATGGAAGGAAAATGATGGGGGAAGAGAGAGAGGGAGAGGGAGTAGGTGGTGGCAGCTGCAGGGCGGTGGTTGCAGGAATGCTCGACCATGGCAAAGGGCACTGGTCGGGCATGGGAGAAGAAGAAGGGAAGAAGGGGTTGGCAGGCGGCTGGACTAGCGTAGGGAAAGAAAGAAAAAAAAGACGAGCCGGCCGGTCCAGGGGAAAAAGAAGGAGGGACAGGCTGGACGTGCGTCAGGCATGGGAGAGGGAAAGGAGGGCAGAAGCGGGCCAAAGGCCTAGTGGCGCGGGGAGGAACCCAGGTCAGCGGCCCAAGGGAGGGGGAAAATGGGAAAAAGAAGAGGAGAAAAGGAAAAAAGGGAATGGAAAATGGGGAAACATAAAATAAATTAATTTATAAAATCATAAAATGTAATATTCTTGATAAATTATTTAGTTTAATAATTTAATTTATTATAATCTAAAATATTAATTTAAAAAGGATAAAGTTGGTAAATTATTAGTTTGGGAATTTATTTAAATAAAAATAATATGATAATTAGCAAAATATTTATTTTTAATTTATTAAATAATCTTATCCAAATTTGTATACTCCAAAATCCATAAAATAATTAAAATAAATAATTTTACAAGCTAATTTTATTTCAAATAAAGTCATTTATTAGAATATAGGTTTTCGAAATTTTTGGGATATTACAATGCCTATTTTGATGCCATTGATTTCCATGGGGCATCAGGCGGGACTAAGTGATGGTCATGGGCTGGATTGATTATTGGAGTGGCATGGCCGGGTTTCTCTGCATATGATATTACTATTCTTTTCTATCATTTCTCTTATGTATTGAATTTTTCGGATTCCAACTTTAAAGTTTGTAGACATTATTTCCTTTCCATGAACTTTGATTTTAGACTTCGGAATATGTAAAATTTTATGCGTACTCTAATTTCTATGTTAAAAACTTTTGGTTTAAGTATTAATATGTGTATGATGATAATCTTTTCTTAGCCTTAGCACTTGGTACTGGAACGGTAGGAGTGAACCAGTCTGGTATTAATTGTGGTTGTAACATCCCCAGAATTCATGGGTTTTAATTTAAGTGTTCCTATTTTTTTTAAAAGTTAATATTGGGCTGTTGCAAATTGGTATTAGAGCAGTTGGTCCTATTAACTACGCTCGTTTTGAAAAATAAATTTGATTTACGAAGATTTTTATTGGATTTTGAAGTGTACTTCCACTCTAACTGTAATCCTTATGTTTTTAAAATTTCGAAGCTCGGCCATGGTGAGTGATGTAAGGGAAGATTAGGGTTTTCCCCAAAGGGTAAATATTTGTTAATATTATTTCGAACCAGTGGGTTCATTTTTGAATTTTTCTTTTTTGTGCAGCTCACCATGACAGCAAACAGACGCATTGGACAATTGTAGGAGGTCGTCACAGCCTTCCTAGAGTTCACCTAGCACTACCTACCTCCTAATATTGCTGAGAGCACTGGAGAAGACTGGCTCTGGAGAGTCATGGGACATCATCCTCTGAGATACTCCGGTGAAGAGGACCCGGTAGTCCTTGAGGGGTGGATCTGAGACCTGGATCATACCTTCGAGGCTGTAGATTGTCCACTGGTCCGCCAGTCCAGTATAGCAGCATTCTTCCTCAGGAGCATAGCATACACCTAGTGGGTGGAGTACCGTGCCCAAGACGTTCCTCTAGCTACATGGGAGGCATTCAAGGCCGCCCTTCGCACCAGATTTTACCATGACAGCCTGAGGAGTGACAAGCTCCAGGAGTTCATGCAAATGACACAGGGATCGATGACGGTCCATCAGTATTATGCTCGCTTTACTGAGCTGCTTTGATTTACTCCAAGGATCGCCACCAACGAATCCACGGTGGTCTTTCAGTTTGACCAGAGATTAAATTTTAGTATCCGCCAGATGATGGGTGTGGTACCCTTTACCAATTTTGCGACCTTATATGAGCGGGCTTGCATTGCTACTACTTTGGTCTAGGAGCAGGCTACCATCTTCGAGAAGAGGAAGCCCGAGAGTCAGAGTTCTAGGAGCAGTATCAGGTGTGGTCAGGACCACCGAGGTAGGAATTGTGTGGGCAGGTTGATAACTTGCCTAAACTGTGGAAGGATGGGCCACAAGGCAATAGAGTTTTGGAGGCTCCCATAATCTCAGCAAGACTAGACACGACCATCTCAGCAGAGGGGAGCCCTAATTGAAATACCCCAAAACCCTAATTTTAGAAATTATGGCTAAATAAGGATTTATTAGAAACATTAATTAAATAAATTTTTTTTATTAAAATGAAGGGGAGTTATTTAGGGAAAATCAATAGAAAAATGATAAATAATTTAATCAGGAAAAATTAGGGAGTGTGCTAATTAAAATGGAATTTGGAAAAATTATTCAAAAATAGCCCAAACTAATCTAGAAACGATTTAATTATTATTTTAAATAACCCAAAAACATTAAAATACCTCAACCCACCTATTTTTCCCTTTTTTATTTTCTTTTCTTTTTCTTCCTCTTTTTATTTCTCTTTTCTTTCTCTCTTTCCCCTTTTCCTTTTTTCCCTTCTCCCCTCGACCTGGGCCAGCCCACCCAGCGCATCCCAGCTCCCCTTCCCAACTACGTGGCCTAGGTGTAACACCCCCAAAATTCACTACTGAAAAATTTCGTTAATTAAAAGAAAATTAGCGGAAGCAAAATAATAAATTGTGAATTCTAGGGATATTACCGCCACACTTAGTACCAGACCAGTTAACTCCTACCGTTCCAGTACCAACTGTTAAGGCTAAAGAGAAAAATACAAATTAAGAAACTCGACTAATAATTAAATCAGAGTAGCACAAGTAACTATAATCCATCAAGTGGTGGTTACAAAACAACGAATACATTAAAATTGAAAAATTCAAGGAGACAGAGTAAAACCCTAACAGTCCCGGATAGATCCTTTCGCTCTTTCCCGAAGTCTACTTGAATAACACCAAATATGACCTGCAAGGGGTTCTGCCCATTGAATAGGCAGGGGCCCCATGAATGAAACCTTGCAGTACTACGGTACTAAGTAACCCTTTAAATACACACTTAAAAACAGGTCTACAATGTCACACATGATACACTACTATAGCATAACATTCATGTCCATACATTCACATATGCAACAGATCAATTTGATATCAATGGTTTATATGTAACATTCGCTTTCGTCCATTCGCGTACTTAACAAGTTAACCAAACGTTAATAGGCCATCATGAATAATCGATACTTTTAGGGCCTTAAGGTCATTAGTCCATCATTAATCAGTCATCTCGGATTATAAATGTCCATGTGAGTGTGGGAACCCCACTATTATAGTCGGTGGAACGGTCACGAGGGTACATGCCCTGCCACTATTTTAGTCGGTGGACCGATCACGAGGGTAACATACCCTTCCACTATTATTCGTTGGTGGACCGGTCTGGCCCCGACTCACAAGGTATTCCACTATAAGTAATTAGTATTTTTCCATGTCTTATTGATTTTACGTTTGGTTTGCTGAGCAGGGAATCCCCCACTATTATAGCCAGTGGACCGGAAATACATACAGGGTAAAACGCTCTTGACCACTATTATTCGCCAGTGGACCGGTCTCCAAGGCACCCCGGCTCCTGACCACTATTATTCGCTGGTGAACCGGTCTGGGTCTAGCTCAACATCTTCCTCTTTAAGTGATTAGTGTCTTAAATGTATCTTATTCGAAAGTATTTCACCCTTGAAATGCATGGCTAACTATGATTATCCTCCCAGGAGGGCATGTGCCATATCTTGAGACTTTTGCACATCCTAACTCATCTCGCCTTACCCTAGGGTTTCACCAAAAATCCTAATCTGGGCCTATGTGGCCCATCCTTCTCTACCTTGCACATCCCCAATTTATCACCCTACACGTCATGACCCTTAAATCCAACCCTTACTTTCTACCCCACTCATTCTCTTTTACTTTTATTATTTTCTTTTTCTTTTTCCATCTTCTCACATTAGGGTTTCCTCCCAATCCTAGATTAGTCTCCTACGCACCCTTATACTGTCACATATACTATTTTTCGCCCGAAGCCCCCAAACACCCAAACGACACTTCTGTTACCTTCCTCATGTCCTGAGGCAACTTTCCATATGTAAAGTTTGCCCCTATGCAGACTCTAACCATCCCATGTAAACCCTAGTTCCTCCCATACCTACATTAGCCAACTTATTTCCCCTTGGTTATCTTTCTCTCTCATTACTCTTTTTCATGCCTCCATCTCAAATTACCACATTAATTATCCTAGCATGCATGTCCCTAAGGGTCACATCACATCACATCACATCACATCATAAAATACAGCATATCCATATCAACACATACCAAAAGGGGCACATGAACACACCTTGGTTCCAAGCCATGTCACACGTGAAACAGTTAAGATAACAGCTTATAGAACACGACGTATAATCATACGAGACATCCAAGGCAAGTAAGACACATAGCACACAAGTGGCCTTAGCTACACCCTTACTCAGTTAAGGTTACTGAGCTATCTTTCATATATATTAGGCCACTAAACGCCCTTTATAATCATTACACTTAATATATTTCCCATTAAGTTGGTTAGATTATCAATTTACCCATTTCCTTTATTATAATTAATAAATTGCCCTTTAGTTGATCAAATTACCAAATTACCCTTTCTCATTATCCTAATTTCCAAATTACCCCTTTAGTCGGTTAAATTACCAAATTACCCCTCACGTTTATCATATTTACCATTTTACCCTTCTCCATTATTACATTATCAAATTACCCTCTAGTTATTTAAATTATTATTTTACCCTTCTCAATTATTATAATTACCAAGTTACTCCTTTCCAATTTTTACTTTTACCCCTTTTATTTACAAAATTACCATCTTACCCCTTTACTTTCAAATTTACCATTTTACCCCTTAACTTCCAAAAATTACCATGACATCCTTTCACTTATAAGGTTACCATTTATCCTTAATTACCAAATCACTATTTTACCTCTTTTAATTTCCAAATTACCATTTTCCCTTTAATCACAAAATTACTATATTGCCATTTAATTACAAAATTACAATTTTACCCTTTAATTATAAAATTAACATTTTGCCCTCTTCTTACAAAATTACCAACTTGCCATTTAATCACAAAATTAATATTTTACCCTTTATTCACAAAATTACTATTTTGCCCCTTTAATTACGAAATTACCATTTTACCCCTTACTTCTAAAATCACCAATTTGCCCTTTTCATTTACAATTTATTACTTTACCCTTTCTACTTCTAAAATTACCATTTTATCCATTAATTCCCAAATTACCCTTTTACGCTTTAATTACAAAATTACCACTTTGCCCTTGCCTCCAAAAATTACCATAATACCCTTTTTAATTAAAATTTACCTTTTTGCCCTTAGTACACCACTTATATTAAATTATTGTTATTATTACATAAAATATTAATATTAACTCTTCATCCACCACTCTTATAATTAATATAACATTATTAGCACCCCTATATATATTAGGTCATATTCTTGTACAAGATACCTTACTAAAATCCACGAAGGCTTCCAAAATATTAATTCATGCATTAAGAATCACAATAGCATAGTATAACATGGTTAATACTTAATATTTTCATTAACAACCAACTCTTATCCTAAATAATATTTCCATACATAGCAATAATCTATCATGCTTCCTTTTTGTCAATCAACACAAGGACCACATATATCATATTAAACAACATAAACCAAGCATAACAATATATTAAAAATCCTAATGTGCTAACATACGCTAATCCATACGTTTAAGTGGGATTTAACAATTACCTCGATTTCCACAAAAACGAACCTTACTGGTATTCCGGTTTAAGGTTCAAGCTTGATTTATCAAAACCAATACCTAAAAAAAAATTCAAGACTTATTACATTAGAAATCATGAAATCAAAATATAAGGCTTTAACAATTAACAGAATAATTAACTTAAAATATAATTATACCTTAAAATTATTTAAAAAATAGATTAAGAAATGCAGAAACTCATGTTGCTAATGCAGCATGAGCTGCATGCAAAGAATGAGGAGGAGGGGGGCTCGAAGGTGGTGGAAATAGGGGAAAATGGGCAATTTCGGGTTAGAGGTTTGGGGCTAAGAAAAACACATGATGGGGAAGGATTTGGGGCAAGGGAATGGTGCAGAGGTGTAAAGGGGGTGTAAGTGGTGGTCGGGGAAGGGTTGAAGGCGGCTAAGGGTGGCGGAGGTGGCGGTAGAGAGGGGCGGTGAAACAAAAACAGGGGAGAGAGGGGAGGAAAAGAAAGGGAGAAAGAGAAGGCTCGGGCAAGGCATATAGGGCTCGAAAAATCACAGGAGGAGGTAGGGAAGGGGAAAGAAAAAGAAGAGAAAGAGAGAGGAGGGGATAGGGAGCACGGGGGTGGTGGTAGGTGGTAGGGAAATGGGAGTTGCAGGGAGAGGTAGAAGGGATGGCGATGGAAGGGAGAAGGAGAGGGAGATAGGGATGGTGGGACCAGGATGGAAGGAAAACGACGAGAAGGAGAGGGAGGGAGGTAGGGGGAGGTCAACGGGGGAGAGAGAGTTGCAGGTTGGCAGGAAAAAATCGTGGAGGATGGCCGGGATTATCATCAGGGAAAGATGAAGAAGAAAGGAGGGGTTGCGACAGGCGAGCAGACCGACCGAAGGAAAGAAGGAGCGGGCCAACCCGGTAGAGGAAGAAAGGAAAGAATGAAGAAAAAGAGGTGGTCGGCTTGACGTAGGAGAAGGAAGGGGGAGAGGAAGATGGGTCAGGGCCCAAGGCACAGTAGAGGTGAGGGAGAGGCAGACCAGCCGGCCGGTGGCCCAAAGAAGGAAAAGGAAGAAGAAAGAAAAGGGAAAAAGAAGAAAAAGGAGAAGGAAAAAAGGGAAAAAAAAGAAAAGGAAAATGGGATTAAATAAAATTGTTTAATTTATAAAATAATAAAATAAAATATTTTTTGGGTAATAAATTTATTTAATAATTTAAATTAATATAATTAAAATATAAGGGTTTAAAAAGGATAATTTTAGTATAATAATGATTTGGAAAATTATTTAAATAAGAAGGGTATGATAAAATAAAAAAATATTTATTTTAATTTATTAAATATTTATACCAAATTTCATACACTCAAAAATCCATAAAATAATTAAATTAAAAATATTTAAAAGCTAGTTTATGCAAAATAAAATTTATTTATTAAAATATAGGCTTTTAAAAATTTGGGGGATTACACTAGGCCTGCGCCGCACCTCCCCTCTTCTTCTTTTTTCCTTCCTTTTTTTCTTGGTCGATCCGGTTTCTTTTTTTCTTTTCTTCTTTCTTCCTCCCTGGATCGCCCGATTCTGACCCTTCTTCTTCCCTGAGGCGCGGGAGGCGACCGAGGAGCTACAACTCTGCCCTCTATCAGCCACCACCGCTGCCTATTGCCCTTCCCTCCCTCCTCCGTCAATTTATTTCACTAATTCGACCCCAACCAACCATTTTCCCCTCTCCCGAGCACCCTTCCACTTTCCCTTTTCCTCTTCCCTTGACCTTGCCACCTTGCCATGGCAGAACCGCCTTGACTGCCACCATCGTCCGACATTCCTGGAACCTGCACCCCGATTGTCTTGTTCCCCTTGTCATTTCCCACCCAATTCCTATAAATACTACATAAGAATCCTTAATTGGGGTTTTGATTTTGAAACCAAAAAATTGCCCCTTCTCGTCGTCGCCCCATCAAATAAGCATTCTGCCGCCGCCAGCCAAACCACCGATAGAACTGCCCCTTGTGTCACCCTCTACTTAACTAAACCCCCATCCTCCCTCAATTTTCTTTGCATGAGCCACCCCGACCGTGTAAAGTTTCCCTCCTAATTAACCCCTCCTCAACCCCTACCGCCCTTCGCACCGCTGTCCGCCGCCAATTCCCCTGCCACTAACACCACCTCTACCCTCCAAAACCACCAAGGGAGCCTCCTCTACCTCCTCACACCTCCCTTTCTCCCTACCTCCCTCTCCTTATCCCTTCTTCCACCACCTCCAATCCCCACATCCTTAAGTGTTTCTATTGTTTTTTTAAATAGTAAACTTTGGGGTGTTACAATGAAAAACAACATAGTCTACAAAATGTGGAAGATTTGTGGGCTGATGATGATGCAACATGCTCAAAAATTGTTAAAACTTTTTTGGCATAGTTATTTATTTATCCAGGTGGTAGAATAAAGGTCATTACATGATCCACCTTTTTAGTGGTGGATGATGAGTTATAGGTTAAGCATGTGCCACTAGGTTCAGACTTATCTTGGTCATCCCAAGGAATTTTTTTGGAGATGATTCAAGAAGTAGCATGTAGTCTCTCACTCCAATAATGAAGATAAATTTTAAATTTTTGCTAATGTAGTAGCTACGTTGCTTTGGATATAGTGGATCCTTTAAGAGCTTTGGGTACCTACTTCTATATCTCCTGTGCTATGGAGTGACAATCAAAGTGTAATTGAACTTTTAGCAACTCTAGTGGTTTACGCTAGGACAAAGCACTTAGAACTTCATTTGTATTTGTTGAGGGAGAAAGTCGCAATGGGATATTTAAGATTGTTTGAGTTTGTTAAAAGGATAGATTTCCTCCATTAGTTTCACCTCAAATATCTCTAATCCTAGTTATATATGTGTACCTAAGTTTCCTTTGTACGTGTGCTTTTAAGCTAACATAATATCAGTATCGTAAGAGAGTATTTCTCGATTCATATTTCTCTCATCATTCTTCCCAATATAATATATCTCCTAACTTGGTATCAAATCAATTCTAAGCCCCGATCCTATCCACAAGTTGATCTACCATGACAAACAAAAGTGTTTAGGTTTCTTCTCAACCTAAGGATGTTGATGCATCTACAAAAAAGAAGGATAGTCCATTATTATCTAAGATTACCACTCAATCAACTCTGGGTAATCTATCTCAACTTAGAGCAATAAAAACGATGCTTTGAAGATGGTAGCCAGTCATCTTAGTCAACTCATCATAATAAAACTTGATGATGATAGATATCTAATGTGGAAATTCCAAGTATAATATGTCGTCAGTTGTTATGGATTGGAAGGATTCATCATTCATACACAACCTATGCCATATGCCACTATTGTTGATGCTACAAGTGTTGTTATTTATAACCCTACGTATATGGCCCATCAAAGATAAGATAAGCTTATGGTCTCATGATTGATATTGTCCATGTCCCCAACCTATATTCCTCAATTAATTTGATGCAAAATAACCCATGAAGTATGGAACACAATTGCTTACCATCTTACATCACAATCAACTACAAAGGTGATGCATCATAAAAGGCAACTTGAATATTGTAATAAAGAAGGGATATCCATGAAGGATTGCTTAGCAAGACTTAAGACTTTAGTGGATCTCTTGAGAATGGCAGGTTAAACACTTTCTGAATATGATTAGGTATTATCCATCTTAAATTATTTGGGAGATAAGTATGGGGCCATTATTTTAGTGATATCTTCTCAAGAATTACCCTATAACTTGAAGAATGTCGGTAATATTCTACTGGATCATGAAGGAAGAATTATTCAAAAAATTATTAGTTAGATGACAACCAATGTGGTTTCTCAAAGAAGCTATACCAATTCTGAAAATTAGGGTGTTGGAGGAAGAAACTTCAATGGATCAAAAGGAGGCCAAGAAAGTAGAGGAAAATGAAAAGGTGGTCATGGCAATAGACTATAATGTTAAATCTGTGGTAAAATTTGGCATACAATTCAAAAGTGATATTATAGTTTTGATATTATTTTCATAAGTGTTTCATATAGCAATGATGTTTCTATAGTTGATGGGGGTCACAACAATTCTACTTCCACTAATATGGTTAGATACACTCCTATCATTACTCAAGATTCTACTATCCAAGTCCTTGCTATTTATACAGCTTTGAATTCTTTAAGTTGGTACCCAGATTTAGGTGCCACATATGACTTCAAAAACTTGATTTTTAGTGCTTAATATACTGGTAAAAATTAGGCCTATATGGGAAATGTTCATGGTCTAGATATTTCCCATGTAGGGCATTCTCAAGTTCCTTCTTCTTAAAACTCCAAGCTCTTATATTTGAACAATGTCTTACATGTTCCTTTGATCACTAGAAATTTCTAAGTGGCTCTCAATTTACCAAAGATAATAGTATATTATTTATCTTGAGTTTCACCCCACTATTTACTTCATGAAAGATCTGAAAACTAGAGAAATTCTTCTTGAATCTGGGCAAAGATATTATTCGAGTCTTGTTGATGCATTATCTCATCCACTTGGATTTACTTTCTACAAACAAAATCTGAAGCATAGAGTGTTTTGTCCATATTAAAATTTAGGCATAACTACCCCTCAATAAGAAAATTAAAATTATTCAAACCGATGGGGGAGGTAAATTTCAAAGTCTTACAACTCTACTCAAGTGGGATGGTATAATACATAGGATTAGTTGTTCTTATACCTTAGAAAAAAATGGCATAGTTGAAAGCAAGCATAGACACAGTTGAAATTGGCCTAACTCTCCTTTCTCAAGCTAACATGTCCCAACACTACTAGTGCTGGCAATCAGGCGGGTCAGGTCACTATCGGATTAGGTTACATGATAATTGGATCATACTAATTTTGGTTAATCTCGGATCATTTTGTTGGGTCAAGTTTGATTCGGATCAACTTAGTATCGGATAATCTTGGGTCATTCTAAACTCTCAGATCAGGTCTAGTTGAGGTCCGATGGACGCGGATTGGGGTAAATTTTGGTTGTTCTAATTTCGGTTAGGATTCGGATCGGGCTCGAGTGAGTTTGAATTATTATATTTTTGCGTCAAATTTGGATTGGATTTAGGTCATTTCATATTCGAATCATGCTTCTGTCATTTTCTTTCTTTTTTTATTCCAAGATGTTATTAAAAACTAATTATTTTGATATCATTTATTTTAATTTATCTTATTCAGTTAAAAGCGAATTATTATACTAATTATTTTGGGGCCTTAGAATTTTTTGTCATTATTTCATCTTTGGAGATGTATTTGACGTTTCAAATCGTATCACTTTTCTTTGTATGTTAAGGTGCTTATAATTCAACTCCATTATTAGTTTGGTCATATTGAGTTTGAGTATTATTTTAAGTTTATATTACATTTATATCTTATACGCTCATTGATAATTGATAACAAATGAAGGTTTCTAATATTATACTTCTCATATTATTTTTATAAGATATTGGTCACATATTATCAACATAATTTTAATAAATATAATAATAATAATAATAATAATACAAAAATAATGATAACAATAATAATAGTAATTAATGAATATCAATTATGGCAAAAATAATAATAACAACACATTAGTTTTTATTTATTTAAATATTTTGATTATATCATATCAAGCTAAATAAGATCAAAATTAGATAAAGTAAGTAATAATGACTATTATTGATAAAAGACCAACTAATATTGACGTCTTGCTATTTAACATTGTTGATGTAATAAAAAATATTAATCTTTAATTTTCATAATGAATAACTAACATTCTCACTCTAGATATTGTCTACTTTCCTATAATGTTGTAGGTGCTATATTGTAAGGTATGGCCGTATAAATACTAACATATAGTGTTTAAGGTTGTACTGCTATTATCTTATGGTACTAGATGGAATCATTTAAGTGAACTAATATTTAGATAGCATAAAAGAGTTTTTCATTTTTTTTCTCTACTTTTATTTCTATACTTTAATATTGGTATCAATGGATATTGTATTTTTATATACATAAGTGATATAAATTTTAAGAAAGTATATTGTTTATTGATTTTGATGTAAGTGCTGGTATGGATTAGTTGCACATCTATATTATTTCATATTTTATGAAGTTTTGAAAATTTTGAGTTATGGGTTAATAATAATTTTCTGGTAGTACTGGGTTGAATCTTTATAGATTTATAATTTTTTAGATAATATCATACTTATGATAAATAATGGATCGGGTCGGATCATTTCAGATTTATAAGTTTTCACATTATATTAGGTTTCGAGTGAGTAGCGGGTCGGGTCGGGTTTATTTTGGGCTTATAATTTCTCAGGATATATCAGATATCGAATATGTATCGGATCAGGTCAGATAGGTTTCAAGCTTTTAATTATTCGAATATAATCGGATTGTATTTCAGATGGATCAAGTCGGTATTTGTCGTATTTTTCGGATCAAGTCAACTTTTGCCAGCTCTAAACACTGCTAGTATGATGCTTTTGCTAGAACTTGATCAATAGGCTACCAACAGAGTTACATTATGGATAGTCCCCTCATGAGTTATTATTTACCACTAAACTTGATTATCAGTTCTTGGAAGTATTTATTTCTTTTTCTTTTATTTATCTCAGATCATATAATTCCCATAAGATGGATTATAAGTCATCTCCATATACCTTTCTTGGATATAATACTTCCTATAAAGATTACAAATTCTTAGACAAGAATGGAAAGGTATTTATATCAAGGCATATTGTATTTGATGAGTTCAAGTTTCCTTTATTTATTTCAAGGCATATTGTCTTGCGATAGAAAAGATTCTATTAATAATGCTCAGGTAGCCGGTATTCCTATTATTAAAAATGTTACAAATAATTCCTTCCTTGATGGTCCTTCCCATGTTCACTTTGAAGCTTCCCAAAAGTTTATCTTTCCACCTGATTACAATATATCTTTTGGTCTCTTACTTATAAAGTGAGATCAATCTCTACAGATTCTCTAATCTCTCCTCAATCTTCTTCTCCGGCAATTCACCCTAAGTTCACTTATGGTAATAAAGTGGATGAGCATACAAGTCCTCTTCAAACGGTGAATCAACACCTTATGCTTACTTGAGGAAAAAGAGGGATGTTTAAACCTAAAATCAATATGATGCATTTAGACACTCATGAATCTAATATAGTTTAGCAAGCTTGGGGTTATCCCAAATGGAGACAAGATATGGAGAAGAGTATTATGTAATTAAAAGGAACAACACTTGTAATTAAAAGGAACAACACTTGGACACTTGTTCTTTACCTCATAACTAGAAGGTGATTGGTTGTAAGTGGATTTTTAAATTCAAGAGAAATATGGATGGAGGTGTTGCACAATATAAGGTTAGATTAGTGGATAAGGGCTATGCCAAAGTCATGGTATTGACGTTGGTGAGGTTTTCAGCCTTGAAGTCAAGCCAGCAACTATAATGATTGTTGTTACACTTTATTTGGATAAAAAATGGTCAATAAGGTAATTAGATATCAATAATGCCTTTCTCAATGGTGATTTAGAGGAAGAGGTTTACATTAGCTAGCAAGTGAGTTTCAATAGCAAAAATGCTCTAGTGTGTAAAATTCAAAAGGCTCTATATGGTTCAAAGCAAGCTCTTAGAGCTTGGTTTGATAAAATTAGGTGCCTTAAGAGACTAGTTTCAAATCCTCAAAGGCAGATCACTCCTTGTTCATTAAGCATACAAAAAACATCCACTACTTTGATATTGGTGTAGGTTGATGGCAGATGGCATTATAATTACTGGGAGTGATGCGACTCATGTGTAAAGGTTGATTGATCTTCTACATCATTCCTTTTACTTAAAGGACTTGGAAAATCTAAGTTATTTTCTTGGTATAGAGGTGATCCAGACAACAACAGGTTTGCATTTATCTCAGAAAAAAAATACATTCAAGATTTATTAGTAATGGTTAAGATGGATGAATCAAAGCCTTTTCCCTCACCAATGATTAGTGCTCTGAATTTTTCTAAACAAGAAGGATATCCTAGTGGCAATGTAATTGAATACATGTTAATAGTTGAAGACTTACAATACATCACTATTACTAGACCTAACATTTGTTTCAATATTAACAAGGTCCGTCATTTCATGCAATGGCCCTTGAGTACACATTAGAAGGCTCTAAAACATATGGTGAGGTATCTAAAAGGTACTCTTGAAGATGGTCTGATGATGAAATCCTCTAATCGACTTTAATTAGTTAGATATAGTGATGCAGATTGGGCAAATGATCTAGATGATCGAAGATTAATCAATGGTTTTTGTGTACATTTATGTACTAATATAATCACTTGGTGTTCCAAGTAGTCTGTAGTCTCTCGCTACGGTACCAAAACTGAATTTTGAAGTTTGGCTAGTGTAGTAGTTGAGTTGCTTTGTATACAACGACTCCTTCAAAAGTTTTGGGTACCTACTTTTATGCCTCCTGTTTTATTGTGTGACAATCAAAGTTTAGTTGCTTTGTCTGCAAATCTAATGCTTTATGTTAGGACAAAGCACTTGGAGCTAGATTTGTATTTCTTGAGAGAGAAAGTCGAAGCAGAACAACTCATGGTCAATTATGTTCCAGCAATTGATCAAGTAGTATTTTTCAACCAACACCGATCCTGATTTGAGAAATAAGCTACAACAGATCAGGGGACCGCTGGTGTCAGCAAATATATATTTACGTGCTTATGTAAGTAAAGGTTAGGTCTTTGATAAAGATTATAGATAACTTATTGAGAGGATATTGACATGGAAAAGCAAATGCTTACCCTTTTCTGAGGGTGCTGCGTTGGCAAAGGCTATGATGTCATCAATTCCAGTCTACGTTTCCCAATTTTGCTTCGTCCCTTTCGGAGTATGTAATGAGTTGGATGACATAGTTAGCTAGGAGGTTCTTTTGAGGTGTTGCACGCACCTGGAACGTAAGATTTGTTGGGATATCCTGTGATCAAGCTTCGCCAACCGGAGGCTAAGGGTGGCCTAGGGATCGATAGAATGAAACTGGCATACGAGTCATTACTGTGTAGACTTGGATGAGGTTTATATGATGGAGGAGCATGTGACTTAAGTTCCAGCTGTAAAGGGGAAAGTATTTCCATAATAGCACCACCTGCATACAAGGATGGGGAAAGCATCCTTACTGGTGTTAAGGTTATTCATCGAGGATAAGCTTTACTTCAGCGAGCCTCTCTATTTGGGCCGGGTGTTGAAAATGGGTAGACGTTGCTTATTTATAAGGGTCCTTGGGTTGATGAAAAACCACTTATGGAATTAATTTGCTCTACTGTCTAGCTATTGATAAACATGATCTTTATTGTATTGTTGCTGAGTACTAGCTAGGCTAATGATGGTTCATGGTTATGGGGAAGATTTGCGCATCTGCTTCCTCATGCCATTGTTTTGCGCATTACTAGCATACCAAGTATTCCCAGACATGTCCAGACATGACTTCCTCATGCTTCAGGACAATAGTACACCATCGCTTAATTCGTGGTATAATATGCTAGTGGGTGATGGGGTGAATTCAAATGGTTTCACGTGGTGGCTAGTACGGCCTTCAGGAGGTGACACAACGCATGCGCTCGTATCCTGAGGCTCTCGATTTTGGATTGGCTTCCTTCAATAGACAACGGGTGAAGCGAGGTTTTGCAATTGACATTCTCTCTGCCTAAGATGTTTGGTGGGCACCAAGAGCGTTGATCATAAGCTCTGCAGCTGCTGGGTGCTCGTAGACGTCTGGTATAATCAGCTGCTTCCGAACTTTATGACAACAGGATGATCGATTTCTTCAGCTGGGAGTTCCGAATCTACAAAAGACGTGCGTACGTGCATGACGAACCATGGTGTTGCCTGAAACAAGTTATTTAGTGGTACTTTCTGGTGGTTGTGAAAATAGAGGTGTCGGATGGTTTTCGAGGGTAAACCTATGCCCCGTGCGTTGCTAACTTTCTTGTTAAAAAGTTCGAGGAAATGGTGGAGGCATGAGAACATTTTGATATTCTTCCAGAAGGAAGATTTGTGAACGTGATACAACCTCAGACGCATGGGTGTATTAAGCTCGATGTGGATGGGAGCGTCGCACGAGGATCAGGGATGGCTTGTGCTTGAGGCTTGCTTGCTGAGAGATAAAATTGGCAGTTGGTTACACGCTTTTGTCTCCTGAAATGGCACTACTTCTGTGCTGTCGACGGAGATATAGGCCATTTGGACTGAGTTGCGGATTGCGAGAAGCATAAAACGTATCGAAATTCGGAATGAGCCTGAATCGAAAACGCCCGTTTACTTGATTTCCGAAGATCGTACTAGGCGCATCACTGATTCGACCATAATAGAAGAATGCCAGAGATTGCTTTCGACAGAGAAGGAGACCCACTTGCAGCACATCTTCCGCAAAACTAACGGGTGTGCGGACATTATTAGTAAAATTCACGTTAAGCTGCCCGATTGGTAAACTTCAGTGCTCCTCCTGTGGAGTTGAATGGTACTTCATGAAAAGACTCCATGGGAGTCCTTTTGCCACGGCATTCTTAATATAAAAGTACAGGGTCTTCATTTTCCTTCAAAAAATAAAGCTCGTAGATATTTTCAGTCGCGTACGCTTCAGTCTATGGTCCCCCGGTGGATGGAGAATATTGAGGTGTATTGGGCTCCCTTTGTTTGTTTGGAGGATGCTATATTTTCTCGACTCTTACAAATGAAATGATTACTATTCATTTCGAAATCTTCATGAAAGGATAAAATAGGGTTTATCATGATACGTAACGTATTAATTCGTTTATCCTGTCATTGCCTCATTGGTTGACAAAAAAAATATCTAAATTTCAGCTGAAATAAAATAATTACTCTTATATCATCCTTATCATTCAAATCATATATCTATAACAAATTATTATTTCTTTAGATATGTTAAAATATTATGACATAGAAAGAGTTTTATAAATGTATAAGTGAAAAAAAAACTAAAAAATAATTGAATCAAAATAAATTGTTTTAATTAGTTACTATATTTTTTAGTGTACTTACATTTTAATAGCTGAATATTCATAAAAACACGTTTCAATAGTACTACCGATTTTAGTAAATTTAATTTTTAGTAGCAGAATATTAACCAATCGCATATTTTTCGATATCAAAAGCGACGACAACAATATTTTTGTTTTTCCTTTCCAAACAAGGCCTGAAACTACCCCAATCAAAACGCAACCTTCCTAGAGCAAATATCATACAACTCCATACATATTTATCTGCTCCGCAAAATAATATAGTCCTGTACGTCAAAAGCCATAACTAGGATATTAATCTGCTCCATCAGCTTATAGTAAATTTCTCTAATAATAAAAAAGTAAAGTCACATCTGACAATATTATATGCTGCCATAAATTGTAATTCAAATAGTACAATTAAGAGAGTCGTTCATTTATTTGTAATTGAAACTCGATATACATAACAAAGGACAACGTAAGTGCATAAATTGTAATTCAAATAGTACAATTAAGAAGGTCATTAATTTACTTATAATTGAAACTCAATATATATAAGGACAGCATCGGTACAACCACATCAACTGTTGAGACAAGCAAGAGTATGTGTGAATATCTAATGAGAATGAACTCTTTTAGTAAAAATTAAGAATTAATATTCTTAGTTTAAGAAACTAACTACAGTAGATGGTGAAAGCTACTTTTAATTGATAAAAGAAACTACCGTAAATAGCTCAAAAAATATATTATTTGAGTGATAGAAAAAGATAATAGTATTTTTGTAAATATTATATATTTATATTTTATATTTGGAAACAACCTACGGTAGGCGATAGACATTAGTTTCAGCAGATGAAAAAAACTAATATAAATCACTTAGAAAACTATAGTATTTAAGTGCTAGGAAAAAATGGTGATATTTTTGTAAATATTAAGTATTTATGTTTTGGATTAAAAAGTTATTCATAATACATGGTGGAAACTATCTTAAGATGGTAGAGAAAACTAAAGTCTCTTAGGAAACTAAAATATTTAAGAACTAGAAAAAAAACGTTGGTATTTTTGTAAATATTAGATATCTTTGTTTCAAGTTAGGAAATTACGCACAATACGTGATAAAACTACCCGTAGTAGGTAATGGAAACTACTGTAAGTAACTTAAAAAATAAAGGAGATTCTCAATTCTCAGCATAAAGGATAGTTCTAACTAAATATGCATATATATATATATATATATGATAAACTACAACCCCTTCCTGCAATAGAAAATGCCAACAACACACCAACTCTTCAACATCAATACAAATTTTAGAGGGTTATCATTTTCTATTTGGTCATTGCGGTCATTGTAATTGATACTTCATTTTAAAGCCTTTGAAATTATATTAACTTTTTGTTAAATAAGATTTATTATTTAACTTGGATTTGAAAAGTTTAGGATAAGATTGAAAATGTACAAGGAAATGGTTACTCTAAGAATGCTAGTCACCAAGTGTGGCTACATACCAATAGTAGACTAGCTCTAGCTAAATTCGGTTTTCATATGGACTAAGTTTAGGATACCAATTGACTAGTTTATTTTGATTTGTTTTCTCTATTTTGATTCAATTATTTATCCTATATTTACAAAACTTAACAAATAAGATACTTTTATCTTAACGGGTATATTTAATTATTGTGGCGCTATTTTTAGAATTTTTAGAACATTAATTTATTTTATTTTGCGTATAATCTTTCAAAAATTACTTTTTGAGATATTTTGCTCACTACTTACTTTTCTCACTTCTTAGCCTATATCTTTCATGTCACTCAAGCTAACTAACTTCATGGAGTTGTTGCTATTGTCCATTACTCTAATTTTCCCTTCCTTTCCTCTTTTATCCCCTTAATCATGGGATTATACTTTACACTCTTTTTATCTATACTCCACGTCACTCACAAGTTAATATTCTCCTTTCTCATCTTCTCATTTGTCAAATAAATGGGGCTTGGGGAGATGAGTTCTAATTTCACTTTGTTACAAACTCACACACACTCCTTCGGTTCTCATTTCCATTTCAAAATTTCATTGTTAGCTTCCTTCCTTTTATTTCCCTTTTCTTATTCAATACTTTTGCTCCCATGTCCTTCATCTTTAAAGTTTCATCCTTCCTCTTTTCTTCTCCATCATTATTTCCTTAACTCTCCTTTCTTTTATTGTTAAACACACGAGGATTAGAGTTTGGAAAGATTTGGGAAGTTAGCTTAGCTTAAGCTTCATTCCTTCTAACTTGAGAAGTATTTTTAGTTTTGGGGTGTTTTGAGGTTGTCAGTATTTTTTATGTCCTAATTTTAGGGGTTTAGTAAAAGGAAGATTTTACTAAGCTTCTATTTTGGTTTCTCAAAAGAGATCAAGAAAACCAAGTGATGGGGCCTAGAAGTAAGGAATTGCTTTCTTTTACCATGAACATCTTTTTTTTTGAGGTAAATCGATATTGACTTTATAATGTAGTTGGTGCTATACTGATTAACAAAAGTTCCCTTAATTTTATAAGCATGATGTCTTAAATTAAGTACGAGTTTGAATACACATGATTTAGTTTGTGATTAATTGTTTTGGTTGAATTTCATGACATATAAGAGGGTTGGGAGCTTGATATTGTGTAAGTTTAGAGTTACTCTTGAGCATGTTCAATATTCTCTTAGTGTTGTTGATGTTTTGTTATGAGATATGATGTATGATGAGATAAGATTGAGTGAGAATAAATATTTGTGAACCTTTAACCATTTTAATGAGATTTGATGAGAAAATGCATGCATGTTAGTTTGGATTTGAATTTAAGGTGTGATGGATGAGTTAATAAGTTGGATTATGAGTCTAGATCAACTTATTGCATGTAAGCATGCTTGGCAATGTCTACTTTTGATTGAGAATACATGATATGTACTTATGTAACACCCCTAATTCTTAGATTAGAAAATTTCATTTACAAAAGAGAATGTAGAAGCTAAAGCATTTATATATAGGGAGTTATTTCCACACTTAACATAAATTCGGTCTCATATATCTTTCTTACATTAAGTGCTAAAGCTAAAACATGTTCAATATAAGTAAGATAGACACTAAACGTGAAGAAACTTAAGAGATTATATTACAACTTTCAAAGTTCTAATATATAAAAAAAAGGTTGGACAAGAACATTACAAGTAAAATTGAAAGGAAATGCAAGGGAAAGGACATGAGGGTCCAAAAGAAATATACAAATCCAAGAGATGCAAAGACAAACACATGATAGCCATGACTCTTATCTCATAACATGACCTCTTTAAAATTCTATTTCTACAAGGTCCTAACTATTTATTAAATAAGTAACAAACCATAAAACAATACATGTTAGAACAAAAGTACTAAATAAATCAACCCTCCACTAAGCTTGTGGAGACCACATGGAACACATAAAGGTCATCATAAAGAGATCACGTCATAAAATACATAGATGAATACATGATCTAACAAAAACATAAGATATCCTACATGATCATACTTACGCCACACTCATATGGAATAAAAACATGATAGAACATCATGGAAATTTCTTCTTAACATTTAAAAGGTATAATATTTACACTTAAATAACACATGAAAACAATCCACGAACAACAAGTAGTAAATTGAGGAAACTATCAACCACTTATAATTAATTCATTAATATAAATAAGGGTTACGCATAGAAGTAACTACCGGACCCCCACACAAAATCATTTCTGTTAAACAAGGTGTAATACTCCAAAATTAATTATTTTGGAAATATGTCTTTAAATAAGAATTTATTGGGGAATTAAATTAATTTATTATTTAATGTAGGTAAAGAGGGATTATGTAGGTAAATTAATAGGAAATTATAAATATTTTATAAAGGAGGAAAATTTGGGCTTTGTGTAAATAAAAAGAAGAAAAAAAAGAGTTAGGAAGAATATTTTAAAAGGGCCCTAAATTAGCCTAAAAATGAAGTTTAATATTTTATTTAAAAATTTAAATAATCTTATTTTGAATACCCAAGAAAAACACTCCAAATATTTAAAGCCAAAATAATTAAAATATTCTTTTTCCCTTTTTTCCTTATTTTCTTCTTTTCTTCCTTCCTATTGTTATTCCTCCTTCCTCGCGCCAGTTGGGCCTGTCCGCGGCCCAACTCCCGTCCCTCCTTCCTTCTCCTTCCCCGCGGCCCAGCGCCGTTCAGCCCCCTTTCCATAATTGCGACGCAGCGTTTCGTCCCTCGATTCGCTGAGACGTCGCGTCGCGTTAAGTGACAAATAGTCGTTGCCAAACGGGCACCGCGACGCAGCGCTTTGTTCCCCCCTACCGCTGAAACGCTGCGTTTCATTTTAAAACCTTATAACCGTTGCCAAACCGGCCGTCTCTCCCTCTTTTCTTTTTCCCTTAGACCGCCGGTCCACCACACCCCCTGTCGTCTTCCTCCTCGTGCCAGGTCTGCAACTCGCAGCCTACGCGCCGACAGCCACTTGCCGTCCGGCCTTCCTCCCCTGCCATTTCCGTCCCTTTCTTTCCCATTTCGACCCAACCTGGCCGTCCTACCCCTCACGTGTACTGCCCCCTTTCCTTTTTCCCGCACCAAGCCAAACACGCCCTGCAAACTTGCAGGGCATTCGCAGGCTGCCACCACCGGACAACGACCTGTCGTACCTGCCCCGCATGCCCACTCCCTCCTTCGTCATTTTCCCCCTCCAAATTGCCTATAAATACCCCCCATTAGCAGCCATAGCCAGCCTCTTTTTTTCAAATTTTCCCCGAAAATCTGCCTCGCCGCCGCCCAAAAAGTTGAGCTTTCCGTCACCGCCGGTGAATACCGCGACAACCGCCGCTCACCGGAACCTTCCCCGCACTCCCCTCTACAAAACCAAGCCACCGCCGCCCCTTACCTCGCCCTGCACGTGCCGCCCTAGCCGTGCGAAGTCACCACCCCGAACAGCCATCTCCAGCCTTCGCCGCCCCTCGTGCTGCCTTCTACCACCACCCTCGCCGCAACCAACACTTCCACCACCCTCTAAAACGCCCAGCAGACCTTCCTCTACCTTCTCATACCCTCACCCTCCACTGTCTCCCTATCCTTCTACCTTCCCCATTTTCCATCACTCTCCACCACCCTCGGCCGCCGCGCCAACCACCGCGAATCGCCACTCCCACCCACGCCACCACCCTCATTCCATCCCTCTATATCTGCTACATCCTACTCCACCTCAAACACTCCTCCATTCCCTCTCCTCTAGCCCACACCTTGATCTCTCCACCTCCCTTCCTCCTCCATCGCCGTCACCGCCGCCGGTCCACCACTGACCTTAGGTGGTTTTTCAACTCCCCCACTCCCTAAAACTATTTTCTATAAGTGTTAGTAATTTTATCTAATATTAATACTATTATCCTTAATAATAATAATATTATTATTACTACTATTACTATTATCATTATTATTGTTATTATTACTATACTCTTAATATTACTATGTATCATCCCTATTATCCTAACCTAATTTCAGAAATAGTTAACTAGGGTATATTATTAAAAAGGAAACAACTTTAACATTAAAATGGTTATCCTTATTATTATTATTATTATTATTATTATTATTATTATTGTTATTATTATTACTCCTATTATTGTTAGCACTCTTATTCCTATCTCCATCACTACTACTAATACTAGATGTGGCTTATTATCGTTATCCTACTAATATATGTGATGGACACTTGAAATCTTACATTATTATTATCATTATTATTATTATTACTATTATTATTACTATTAACATTATTATTTCTATTATTAATGACACTATTACTATTACTATTACTTAAACTAAAGGTATTTTAGTAATATTGCTATTATCACTATTAGTACTACCTTTATCATTATCCTTATTTTCTTTACTAATATTGCTAATGGTGACCTTGACATCACTACTTTCATTAATATAAACTTTTAAACCCTTAAGTTACTATTATCCAAAATATGACCTTATCGTCATTAACCCTAGGAATAATAGTACTTTGATAATATTGCAACTATTATATTGTTATTTGAATCCTAACACCATAGAGAGATGTTAAGGTTCTAGCGCTATAAACATTAGCGTTACTATTATTAGTTTTATTATTATTATTATTATCACTATTTTACTATGGTTAGCATGAACACTATCATTATTATAAGAATAGGGCTAACGGGTCTAATAATATAAGTGTAACAATAAATATTAAAAAAAATAAACATATTTTGACTAGAAATATTTAGTATACTAATTTTGAGGTAAAAACCCTAGTTTTCGTATAATACTCTCTTTAATAACAATAACCCTAATCTTAAACTAGAATAAGGGATGATGGTACTTTTGAGGGAAACTAATACTTAGTATTTTCCCCTTTTATAGGTGATCCTAACCAAAACCCTAAGGAGTTATAGGAGCGTGCTCCAAGCCCGGCGTTGCTTTAGGTAAGGACGTAGCTAAGGCTCTTGTGTGGTACGTGATTTGTATGCCTTGGATGCTTTATGTTCCGTGCTATATTATGTATCGTATGTTTTTCCTTAACTTGTCTTATGTGTAGCGCAACTTGGAGTGAGGTATGTTCTGTATGTGTTCTTATGATATGAATATGACATGCATATGTGATGATTGTGTGCGATATAATATAACCCTCTAGGACATGCATACTAGGGTGATTGTTATGATGATATGGGAATGAAAGGATAAAAAGAAATAAATGGGAAGTGAGTTGCTAAGGGGGATATGGGGTTGACCCAAATGAATAAGAGATGAGAAGTATGCATGGGAATTCTAGGGTTTGCATAGGGACTTGAGAGTTTGCATGGAGTGGATAAATCTTGCATGGGGGTGATCCTTACGTGTGAAAAGTTAATTTAGGGTGTAAATAAGCTAAAGGGAGAGTTGTGGAGTGATTGGAGACTTGTGAGGAAAAATAGTATGTAGGTCGGTGTAAGGGTGTGTAAGGGACCCGATTAGGGTTTTGGGAGGAAGTGATAATCTGGAAATTATGGAAGTAAAAATGATTAAGGGAGAGTGGAGTATGGGTTAAGAAGGGGGATTTACTATGTGAAGGGTGAGTACGAGTACCAGGGGTGAGAAGGAATGTTGGGTGAGAAATAGAGAGGTTACTTGTGGGAGAAGAAAGGTACTAGGGTTTGAGGTGGTCAACTAGGGTTTTCATGGTTATGTGCAGAATCGAAAGGTAAAGTGATATGTTTTGGAAGAGGATCTAATTGGGATAAGATGTGGGGCGTTGAATGAAGTAAAGATAGCGTAAGTGGGAGAAGGTTGGGCCACATCGGCCCAATTAGGGTTTTCAAGGGAAAACCCTAGGGGATGATAGGAGGTGGAGTTGATGTCATGAGTGTTGGGCCTAACCCACACCCGTAGGGGTTGACTCTTTCATCTAAAGGTAAGTGTAAAGGGAATGGATGTCGGGGTGTGATAAGGGGCGTAGGAGTCTCAAGATATGGGACGGGCCCCCTGGGGAGGATAAACGTAGAGGGTAGTTGATATGCATGTCAAGGGTGGAAAGCTTTATCTGATAAGACACGAATAAGATACTAATTACTTAAAGAGCAAGATTGTTGAGCCAGGCCTAGACCGATCCACCGGCATAATAGTGGCTAGGTTCCGGGGTGCCCTAGAGACCGATCCACCGGCATATAATAGTGATTAGGTGCGTTCTGCCCTATAAGTGACTGATCCACCGGCTATAATAGTGGGGGATCCCAAGCTCAACAAACCAAACATTATGTTGTAAATGAATCATGGGAAAGCTACTATATACTTACAGTGAAACACCATGAGAGTCGGGGCCAGACCGATCCACCGGCATAATAGTGGCCAGGAGCGTTCTGCCCTGGAGACCGATCCACCGGCATATAATAGTGGTTAGGTGCGTTCTGCCCTATAAGTGACCGATCCACCTGCTATAATAGTGGGTCTCCCGTACTTACATGGATTAACAAAGATTATGGTGTGAAATGAATATATTTAATAGAGATCTATGAGGAATTAAGTCTAATTGGATCATAGCCGACCTTCATTACCTAGATTACTATATGCAGCTTATGCGAATGTGTCATGTATGCTATTTGTATGTTTGTATGTTTGGCCTTAGCTCGTTTGTTACCTTACTCAGTACGTAGCGTACTGATCACCCGTTTCATGGGTGCTGCTCATTCCCACAAGCAGAAGACCCGTCTGAGCTTGTGCAGGTAGGGGATGACATCTTCGATGCCTACGACACCTAGGAGGCATCGGGTGGGGCTGAGCGTTGTGCCTAAACTGGACCTGGGGATCGAGAACGACTCGGCCGGACCTGTCTCTTTTATTGTACTTTTTATTATCGTATTTTAATTGTGTTTTGTACTACGCTTATGTTTTGGGAACGTACTCCTTGGATTGTAAACCCTAAGTCGCACTCTGACCTCTGTTTGACTTATGTTTTATCATGATGCATGTTTAGAGTTAATTTTATTTAGCCTTAGCACTTAGTACTGGAACGGTAGAAGTAAACCGATCTGGTACTAGGTGTGGCGGTAATGCCCCCAAGTTTACGGTTTTATCCTTCGCTTCCGCTAAACCTTTTGATTTTAAACGAAATTTTTCAGTAGTAAATTTGGGGGTGTTACACAAGGGTTGAGCACTAAAGAAACTACCAAATTGTCATAATACTTCTTTTAATTATAAAAGTTTAGTCCATTGAGGAAGATAACAAACCACACTAACACAAGTTACTTTATTTTTATTTACTCAAGGGGATACAATATTTCTAAAAGAACATTATTTAAGTTCTCAAAGGCAACTACTATTTAGTGTAACAACAGAAAACAACTCTCAACAACATAATACAATCACTTGAGCATCTAGTTCTTGAGTTTAAACACTCTAATGATGTAGGAGCATACCCTATAACTAGAGGGTAATTAATAAAATACCCTTAAAAGTGCCCTACAGAAGGCTCTACAAAGTGCACTATGGGAGGGACATATGACTCTACAAGTGAAAGGACGGTTGACCCTAGAGAAGAGTTGGGATGCCTTATGGGAAGACCTATCACATTAAGGGTTAACTTATGATATGGAAGATTAGATTCATATTTACATTATTAAATCTTAGGTTTTTAGATTTATGAGTGTTATCTTACCAAATCTTATCAAGTAGGAGGTTTATCATTGACCTTTTAGTTTGTTGGTACCATTCATTATTGCTATTCACATGAACAATACTAGTCATTAATTTTATTTTATTTTTGTATCTTATTAATAAGGAGTTTAGGCTTTGATATGGTTATCATATGGCCTAGAAAATCTTGTACTCTCACATTTGATTAATAGGTTTAGAGTTACTAAATTGAGTTTTTACTCTTGAGCCCTAAGTGAGTTGTTCTCTACTTTATCAATTTTATATAAGAGTGATAATTTAGAAACCTTCTATACCTTTCCTATATTAACTTCTATAGAATTATCTAGTAAATTTTATCATATATTTTTTCATTAGAAATCATTCTATAGTTCTATATGTAAGGCTTTTAAATCTAGTTTGAATAATTACTTTGTGTATATGTGTATTCATATCTCTTAGTTTAGATATATTTCATCCTTATCCTAACACCATACTATTCATCCATGATCATAAAATCACATGAAATATGATATTTTTGGTCAAAATAATCCTAAAAGAGCAGGAAAGGAGCCTTAACTAGTGCATTGAGGTAACCATGCATCCTCTAAATCTAGAAATACATATTTCATCCCTAGAATATATAAACCTAAGAAACAAACAAATGTAGGAGCATTGAATGTCTTTTTTTTTAATTATAATGATATGGTTGTTGTCCTAAACATACATTTAGGGTCTTTTTCAAGATCAAACTCTTTCATAGAGAATTGTATTATGAAGAATGTGGCATCATGACACCATAGAGGATCCTCAAGCCTCCACACAAATTCTAAGGTAACCATCAAACATCAACCCCCAACTCCACACCCTTTTGTTATCAACTTCATAATTTTTAATGGCTTCAATATGACTCTAAGGGTGGATCGATGGGACCAAGAGGGAGCCACGAATCTTTAATAGCCCCTATCATTTTTAGCATTTAAATTTAGTATTTTTAATTGGCTTAATAACCAAGAAGGGCATCAACCGTTTTGATTGTTTTCTGCATGGAATCAAGGGTGATAAGATTAATTATTTCAAGTGCTTTTCAACCATTATCAAGTCATTTTTACAAGATCATTGGTTTCCACAAAATATCACTACACTATCAAGAATGAAGCCATGAAGAGCCACATTTTACTAGCATACAACCTTCATTTTTAGCATTTTATTTTCCAATAAAGGCATAGCAACTGACCAAGGATGGGCACAAATATGGGTTTATTTTAACACATTTTTAGTAATTTTATTTGGGTAAATTCAAATAAATAAATCTATACAAAAAAGGGAGATGTAGCATCCATTTTGGGAGTTATATGATGAGACAAATGAAAGTCATTTTCAAGAGCATGGTTAGGTTATCTTCAATCTTTTTGGCTAACCAAATCAAACCTTGAGATATTCCTAGAAGGTTAGAAGACACTTTGCATTATTTTGTTTCTGAAAACCCAAAAGAACCTTTGTTTACTGCCATTTATGTTTATATTTGTTATTTATGGTTTTAGCAATTCTTCACTTACTTTTATTTTATCTTAAGCGTTTTGTATCTAGTTTAGGGAACTCAAGTTAGGCCCCCATATGGCTAAAATCAAATTTCATAATCTCTAAGGTCATGTTTATTTAATTGTAATGGATAGTACCATTGGTTGATTGTAAGGTAAAATTGGAATCATTTAAATCATCCTCAAATATAAATCCATGAGGAGGGTTTCTATTCACTTTTATCATTGAAGAATAATGTAAAGTTATCTATGATGCTAGATGCAAGACTTGCTTTAACCAACCTCCATTGCTTAAAAAAAATGACATCCTAAAGTTGCTTTTTCATAAAAATGAAATCCACTTCCTACCATTATAGTTAAAAATTCTAGGGTTACCACTCCCTTTTTAAGTAAGTGACAATATTATTAAGATTTGTAGCTATGTTGGTTAAGCTATAGGTATGGATGCATTTACTTTTACAAAGCATAGCATTTCATTTTCAAGGGTCTCTGTGGAAATGGATACCCATAGGGCATTGCCAAACTGTATTCACATAAAGAAAACTAATGGTATTATCTATAAAAACTTTGTTCACATATGTAACTAGATGAGTTAGGCTTATTAGTTAATTATAATGGATGGTTAACTTGTAACTAATTTTCCTACATATCCTTATAAAATGAGACAAGGCATGTATTGAGAAGGCATTTTGGATGTCATTTGTTTAACCATGAAAACTTATGTTTATTCCTTAAAAGTCTAATACATGAATTTTGAATTTATATGATGCAGAAGAAAATGATAAAGAATTAGCATTTATTATAATGAAGCCTATTTTCCTTTACCTAGAGAGGATACCCTACGAATTTGAGTTCAAATGGATGACTACATTGCCAGTTATGGACGAAACTTGCAAAATAAGTCACTAGTGATAGAGGCATATACGTGACATGTATAGGATGCATAAGAACATTTTTTTAGACATAAATGGTGTGTGTTTTACTTAATTATTTTGTTAATTATTTACATTATGATTGGATAGTGCATAAAGTAGCTTTTTAAGGGGATTCTATCTTATAGTATCTATCTTACAAGATGTGCTTAGAGTGGGGAATAAGGGATTGCATGGGCCAATTTTAATCATATTTTTTTACTTAATTAATTAGGATTATCTTGTTATATTGAGGACGTTCAAATACGCTATAAATTCCTTGGGTTTACATGTTCATATGCTTAGCCAATAGAATGAAAATACAGGTTATTCATTATTTAAATTTTGTGTGAGTTCTTCACAATTAGAATCAATTATGTGTGAGTGATTATTATTGAAACACTTAATCTCTTTATCTGTGTAAATTATAGATTTAGTACAATCCCTAAACCAATCTATAACCCACACCAATCATCAACTTCATCTTCAATCTATTCTTCTATACTTAAGTCTACCTACTCTATACCTAAACCTAAGATAATAATCCTATTATTATCATATTTTCATCATTGTCATATCATATTCAAAATCCATTCATCGAATCACCATCATCACAATCGTTCATCATCATCTTCATACCATATTCAAAACCCTAATCTTAAACCCTAGCCTAAACCCTTACCCTACTACATGAACCCTATCACCCTAAAAGCCTAACTATTCAACCATCATCATCCTTAATCCATAATCACCGAATCATTATCATTATATTAAAACCCTAATGGACCCATAATACCATATAATTCATAGTTCCATAATCCTATACACATCATTATATCTTCTAAATATTGTTGTAATTAACATAAATGTTGAAACCTTATATGGTTCTTACAAGTACATGACATAAGAATGTACCAAGGAACATATTATCTTCATCATCTTCATCTCACTTCTAAATTTTTCCTTTCATTAGAATTCAACATGAAATCCATAATCAACACTTAGCATGACCCAATTTATTTTCCATATACATCACAAGCCATTACTAAACTTGAGCACTTTTAGTTTGAGTATTAATGTTTTATTCAAATGATATAACTAGAACACATAACATTTTAAGTCCACACACATCACTTAGAATTTGAATCACACCATTAATACTTAACTATTTCATCCTTTAGTTTCCTACTATTCAAAATCAACCATAAAGTCACTGGTTAAATTAATGGTCAATGGTCGACACTAAGGTCATTCACATTTCCACTTAGGTAATCTTATGCACAATTATTCTATACTTATACATATATAGTCACTTATGGCTAAAATGCCTTTATAAGCTAATTAACCCATTTATAAATAAACCAAAATCATATCAAGGATAATTAACACTAAAATTATCATTTTAACATAAATTACTATCCTATAAAAATTTTAGAATTAATGAAATAACAAAAGTATCCCTTATTTTTATTTTAGCTTGATAAACACATAAAACTCTAATGATGCATTTATTGTAATACCCAAAATTTTTATCTAACCCTAATCCTGATTAATATATATATATATTAACTTAAATACTAACCTCAGATAATTTTATCTTGTCCAAATTCTTTATGTTATATTTTTAGCCTAAACCTAACCATGGATAATTAACAAATAAAATTTTATTATAATTCCCTAAATTTTAAATCTAAACCTAATCTTAATCTTAAACCTAAAAGTTTTCCCTTTTCCTTTTTAGTTTATCTCCTTTCTTTTCCCTTTTTTTCTGCTTTACTTTTTTTATTCCCTCTCTTCCATGGGCTACGCCCTAGCCAACTTCCCTCTTTTCTTTCTTTTTATCTGTGACTATCCCAATGCACTTCCCATATCTCTTTTTTTTCATTCATTTTCTCTATTCTTCCCTTCTTGCGTTAACTTCTTCTTCTTCTTCTTCTTCTTCTTCTCCTTCTTCTTCTTCTTCCTCACTTCCTTTTCCCTCTTTTCCCTTTTGACCCAAATAGAGCCTATCCCCATTGTCCACCACCATCCTCTATTTTCCTTCTCATCTATGCAACCAACATCCTTTCTTTTTATCATGCCTTTGAAACGTCCCATATCTTAAGACTCTGCCCCTCCTAACACACCTCAACATCCTTTCCTTCCTCCACTTACTCACACTGGAGGCCCAACTCCTAAGTGTGTGGGTCAAGGCCCACTACCTTACACCTTTAAGTCCACTCACTGCATTACCCTAGGGTTTTCTCTAGAAACCCTAATTTGGGCCTATGTGGCCCATCCTTCTCTACCTCGCACAACCAAGGTCATTTAACACCCCACACATCACCTCCCTTAGATTCAACCCCCATCATCTCACTCTACGTCCCCAAATACATGTGTGACCATAAACCCTAGGTAGCCACACCAAACCCTAGTTGGCCACACCAAACCCTAGCATCCTTCTTCCACATATCACCCCTCCATTTCCCACCTTCCACTCTTACTTTCCCATGATACCCATACTCACCCTACACATAACATTCGTCCAGCCTCATCTCATACTCCACTCACCCTCAATTATTTTTTACTTTCACCACCTTCTCAAATTAGGATTTTCCTCCCAAACCCTAGCCCAATCTCCTATATACCCTTATACTATCCCACGTACTATTTTTCACCCAAATCCTCCAAACACCCAAAAAACTCTTTTCTTACCTTCCTTACAACCTAAGGTAACTTTTCACACCTAAAGATCATCCCCCATGCAGACTCCATCCACCCTATGCAAACCCTCGAAGTTTTCATGTAAAACCCTAGAATTCCCATGCAAATCCTAGATTCTCCCATGCAAACCCTATATTCTCCCATCCAAAGTTCATCCACTCTTTTATTTTATTCATAGTCCTCTCTTATTTTCCCTTTCATGAATCATGGGATATTTAGGTCAATCCCATGTCCCTTGGTCAACTTACTTCCCCATTTTCCTTTTTCATCCTTTCACCCCATATCAATACACTAAATATCCTAGCATGCATATCCTAAAGGGCCATATCATATCACATCATAATCACAACATTTACATATTATACACATGCCATAAGAAAACACATAAGCATACCTCAACTCCAAGCTGCACTACATAAAAAACAATTATAATGATAATCATAAGATATATAACATATCATGATACATGGCATACAAGGCACATAACACACATAGGGTCTTAGCTACATCCTTACCTAACACGACACCGGTCTTGGAGCACGCTCCTACACCTCCTTAGGGTTTTAACTGAGCTCACCTATAAAAGGAAAAAACTAAGGATTAATTTCTGTCCTACGAAAATACTATTATTTCCTACTTTATTCTAATATTAGAGTTAATATTATTAAAAGAAAATTTACAAGTAAAAATAGGGGTTTTAATTCCTAAGTTACTAGAGTATTACTAGTCAAAATAGGTTTATGTTAACATTTTAGCCATATTTATATTATTAAAGTTAATAGCTTTATTTCTCTTAATAATAGTAATAATATTAGTTGTAGTAAAAATAGTGATATTAATAATTATAGTAATACTAGTACTCATAGTAATAGAAACCCTAGTATTATTAAGGTTAAGGCTAATAATAGGGTTAGTAATAAAAATAATAATATAATAATATTAATATTAACAAAAATAATAATATTGCTAAGGATAATAATAATAATAATAATAATAATAATAATAATAATAATAATCGAAATAATGATAATTATATGGATAAGGGTTCAAATATTTATAAAAGTAATAATAGCAATAATATACTAAGGCTAGCACTAATAATAATAATAATAATAATAATAATAATAATAAAAGTATTGATGATATTAATAAAAGGGTTAAGAATAATACTAATACTAGTAATAGTCAAATAGTAAATAATAATAATAATAGGGTTTGAATATTTATAATAGCAATAAAAGTGATAATATGCCAAAGTTAGTATTAATAATAACAATAATAATAGTAATGGTAATAAAAATGATAATAATATCAATAATGATAATAATGATTATAAAAATAATGATAATCGAAATAATAATAAAAATAGGGCTTCGACCCTTTAAGAATAATAATAGAATTAATATCTGAAGTGGTAAATAATAATAAGTATGATAAATAATAATAACAATGATAACATAAACATAATAATAATAATAATAATAATAATAATAATAATAATAATACTAATACTAGTAATAGTAATAGTAATAGTAATAAGATACATACAAATAAAAAGAATAAAGTTTGCATAATTAGGGTTTAAGGATTGAGAGGAGTTAGGATACCACATAGGATTGGTGTGACCGGTGGCAAGGAAAGAGGGAAAAGGGGGGAAATTTGGGTGTTTAGGGTAAGAGAGGGGGAATGAGAAGGGAAGTTGAGGTGGTGGAGGATGCCTAGGTGGAGATGGTTGGAATGGCGGCGGTCGTGCAGCCAAAGGCAGCGACGCACGCGATAGTGGTGTGGTGGCCGAGAGTGGTGGAGAGGGAGGAAGGGAGAAGGAGAGGTAGGTAGGGGAAAAGGAAGGTAGGGGAAGGTCTGGTGGTGATTTTGGAGAGTATAAGGGGTGGTGGTTGCGGCAGGAGTGACGATGGACAGCGGTGCAAGGGCGGCGGTAGCTAGGTCAAGGTTGGTCGAATGGCCAACTTTGCACAACCAAGGCGGCTTATGTAGGGAGATTAAGGGTGATGACGGGTGTAGCTAGGTGGAGGGAGTATTTTGGGCGGTGGTTTGGGCAACGGTGCTGGATGGCAGCGACGCAGCATGTGGCTGAACAGACGGCGACAACAAGAGGTGGGGGGTTTCTGGGTTGAGAGAAAAAAATATTGAATTGGGGGTGGATGAAGGGTATTTATAGGCTACGATGAGGGGGACAACAGAGGGGGAAAAGGGAAGGTTAGTGGCACACGTGTAGCTCGCCAACCGGCAGCCTATGGCCAAAATAGGCATGTCATTGTTGTAGGTTTGGCATGCTCAGGAAGGGGAAAAGGAAGGGGGAGACGGGCATACATGAGGAAAGAGGAAGGCTATGATTGGGTGGAGAAGAGAGAGGGGTGTCAGAGAAGGGGATAGGGGTGGTAGGCCAGCATGCAGCAACACAGAGGCCACGTGCCTACACCGAGAAGTGGGAAGGTTGGGTATTGGGGAGAGAGAGGGTTGGGGAAAAGAAGGGGAGAAGAAGGTGTGGCGGACCAATCGGTCCAGGGAAAAAAAGAAACGAAAGGAGGGGAGGGCCAGACTAGGTCACGAGGGAAGGAAAGGGAGAGGGGCATGGGCCTGGGCCGCGTGGGAGTAAAGGAGGTGGAGGGGGTTTTTGGCCGCGAGGGCTAGACTAGCCTAGGTCGGGGGGAAAAGAAAAAGAAAAGGGGAAAGGAGAGGAAGGAAATAAAGAAAAAAGAAAAAGAAGGGGGAAAAGGAAAATGGAAAAAAAATAGATGGGTTGGGGTATTTAGAATATTTTAGTATTTTGGGATATTTAAAAATAATAATATTTTAATAAAATAATAATTAAATTTTCTTTTTAAACTAATTTAGGATTTTTGAGATATTTTTCCTAAATTCTATTTTAATTAGCAAAATACCCTAATTTTTTCTATTAAATTATTTATAAATTTTCTCTTGATTTTGCCTTAATTATTCCCTCTTATTTTAATAAAATAATTCATTTAATTAATTTCCTTAATAAATCCTTAATTTGTCATAATTCTAGTAATTAGGGTTTTGGGGTATTTCATATACATTATTCCATTATACTAGATTAATAATATTAGGTCTATAAACTCAACATGAATGAAGATATGAATATGAATATAAGATAATTAATTTTTTAAAAAGAGATTAATCACTTAAAGTGAAAGATTATATGAGTCAGGACTGAGGTGTTATATCTATTCCATCGAAGGATAATAGTTACTCAAATGTATATAAGGTGTTTTAGATTGTTCCACTTATTTAAAAATAGTGGTCAAGAACGTGTTGCTCTATATATGTTAGATATGTTCCACCGGATGATAATAGTAGCACGAGTGTGTTTTTTCCTAAGAAGTGCTTTACTTCATTCCTCCAAAGTAAGATTAATAGGGTCCCTAAAGTCAATGTAAATAAAATAATGGATTATGTGTATATCTAATAATGGAGTATGGAATTAGTATTTACCTTGCATCACTTTATGTTAATATGCATGTATACTTATTCTTTGATTTGAAATCATATTTTATATGTAACTTTACTTCAATTGTATTGTTGCCCAACCTAGTATTTTGCTTACTGATCATTCTTTTCATGATTGATGCTCATTTCCATGAGTAGATGACCCATATCTATTTTCCAGGTTGATCAAAACCCTTTGGATGATTTTGTTGCGTATAATGTTTTATGTGTGGAGGAGTGATCTTATGTATCATGTTGGGCATAAAGTCATATTAATCAATGGTTATATTTTATCTAGGTACCTTTTTGGATATTATACTCAAATTTAATCTATAAACTAGTCAAGTTTATCAATTTTCTTTCATTTTCTATTTGTTATGTTTTATGTTCTAATTAATTTGCCTTGTAATTGATGTAGGGATGATATGGTAAGCCAAACTTATATGAATTATAATGGTAACACCTATCTATTTTAGTATTACTCTTTCGCTAAAAATAAATTTTTTTATTAATAAAATTTGGGATGTTACAAGAAACTTTATGCCCTAGGTGTGTATATTACTGATATCATTCCATCGGTTTAGAATAGTAGCTAAGAGAATTTTACCTTATGGTTGTATATTAATGATATCATTCCACTAGTTAAGAATAGTGGATAAGAGCTTCATGCCTTGGGTTTGTATATTTATGATATTACTATACCGATTGAGAATAGTGAGGTCCCTAAACTCAACGTGAATAAGATTATGAATATTGATCATACTAATATTATTATAAGGCCTAGAAATCAATAAATGAGTTGGTACCACTATGTTATTCTTCATGCACATTTATCTCTTATTGTGCTATTATGACCTTGTTTCACATTTATTTGACTATATTATTACCTTACTGAGTATATAGCATAATGATCATCCTTTTTATAGATGTTTCTCATTACCACGAGTATATCCATCTTGTTTTGCACGTGATTATTGATTATTATGTTTATGTGCTCACCTTTGGTGAGTGCTAATTAAATTGGTATAAAGTATGGTTATCCAGATATATATATATATATATATATATATATATATATATATATATATATATATATATATATATATATATATATAATATATATATATATATATATCTTTTTATGAACTCTTAGTCCTCTGTATTTATTATACATTTTCCTTTTATATGTTTCATATCCCATATCATTTTGGAATCAAGTGCTTCCCATACCTATGTACGAGGTACTTTTTCCTTGCACCCTACATAGACTAGGCATAGGGAAGACTCTTCTATGTTGAATATGGTGTGACACATTTATGTCTTTTTTTTCTGCTTTCGTAATTAACTATATTAAACAAAATTTTGTTAATCCTAAAATTTGGTGGTGTCACAAATGGTATCAAAGCTTTTGGTTGTTGAGAATTGTTTTTTATTAGAGACTCAGTTTTCGCCATCCTAAATGTTTTAAAATTATTCTAGTATATTTTAAATTTTAAAATTTAAAATTAACCATGTGAGGAACCAAGAGATGGGTAGCTTAAGTGGTTTTATAATGTGTGATTTAATCTTATGTGCTTAGTTAGATTTTGTAGCTCAAGAATATGTGTTTGAACGTACCCGACACATCGTGAATTGTGGTGAACTAGTACACCTATGAACATGGCCTTAGTTCAAGATTCGGAATCACTTATCAACTCCAACTGGAATCGTATAGAGGATTTAGGCATGAAGATAAGGATATACCGCTTCTTTAAATGGAATAGTAAAGAGACTAAGACGATGAATTATTTTTTGAAGACGATAGTCAAAAGAAGTAGAAGAACCCTTGTATGCTTCAATAGCCCCAACATTATAATAATGCGATTCTAGTGGGTTAATCAAAGATGCAGCTACTTGCATCGGAGTCTATGCATGTGTGATACCAATCATTGACCATGATCCCTAGGACTTAGTCATGTATCAAAGTCATAGAAGTTGTCAACTCAAAAAGGAATAGATCATTAAGGGGTATAAGGTGGCCCTTTGGTAGTATCCGAATCATGATGCATCAAACCCGAGATACTTTAACTGTCCTCTCCTTTCATATTTGTATTGCACAGACTTTACACTTACCTTGTTTTGAAAATTGACTTAGACGTACTCCAAATTAGAGTTTCTTATCTAAGGTTTTGTTTTACTATTTTTCTAACATGAACCCTTACCCTATCCACTTTTTTTCATTACCATCTTCTTCATGGTTTTGTGTAGTTTTTACCTCATCAAGGACCTCTTTTAAGGGGGTGGTACCCTAACTTGTCGATCTTTATTCTTTAAAATGTTTACCTTGTAACCCTTGAAGGTCACTACTTATTCTGATCACTCCACCTTTACTCTTATCGACACTTATTTCAATAATCACTTCTCGGATCTTTGTAACTCCTTAATCCTCAAGCTCTTTGGCCTTTTGAATAGATAAATTATCGATCCTACCCACATGAATGGAACTGATGAGATCAAGCAAGATGATTCATTATCCTATGGGGAGAGGTTCTTTCAAATTCTATACATCAAGATAGAGACGAGTTCAAATCCACTCTTGAATATTCTCTGGAGCCACCATGGAGTAGAGAAGACAATATAGGAGATAGAGAATAATTTATGTGACACACAATTGGAGCTCTTCAGCACGGGTGTTTTAGGTTTTAGGGTCCTATCTCTTTTAAGGAAGTAGTATCTGATAGTGTAGTCTCAAATCCATTAGAATTAATGGCCGAGATCACCTTCTGTTACATCATCTCTGTCTTCTTCTCCAACCTTGAATTTTCACTTTGATGATGAAGTTTCTTTTAAGGGGGGTAGTAATGTAATTCCATAATTTTTTATCTAATCCTAATCTTGATTAATCTAAATTTTAAACTAAACCCTAATATCAAATAATTAATAATTTTATCTTGCCCAAATCCCTTGACTCTAAATTGAATCCTAATTATATTTTATGGGTCATATTATATTATTTTTTTAGCTAACTATAACCCTAGATAATTAAAAAATAAAATTTTAGTTTAATTCCCTAAATTTTAAACCTAAACCTAATCATAATCCTAAACATAAAAAAAATCTTGATTTACATTTTCTTTTCACTCCTTTCTTCTCTCTTTTTCCCTTTTCTCCCTTCTCTTAAGATATGCCTAGCCCACTTTTGTCTTTTCTTTATTTTTCTCCTCAGCCCGCCCAACCCACTTCCTTTCTCTCTATTTTTTTTCCTTCCCATGTCAACCTCTTCTTCTTCTTCCATTCCATTTCTCCTTTACCTTTTCAGCTCAAATAGAGCCTATATCCACGTCCCATCATCATCCTCCATTTTCCTTCTCATCTATACAACCAACCCTTCCTTCACACCCTACCATCCTATAGCCATTACTTCCATTTCCCCTTTCAACCTATATATATGTACACATTCAGGAATCTCTTCCCTTTCACCAATTTCCTTTCTTCTTCCTATCAAGAAAAAACCCAATGAATCCAACCATAGCTTTCCTACCCTATTTTTTTTCCTCATCACTGCCCATTACCACAAACATCACCTTCCTCTATTGCATTGTAACACCCCCAAATTTCATAGTTAAAATTTTTTGTTTTATTTAAAAATTTACGAAAGCAAAAACCGTAATTTTTGGGTATGCTACCACCACACTTAGTACCAGACCGATTTCCTCCTACTGTTCTAATATCAAGTGCTAAGGCTAAAAAGATCAAAATATAATTTACTTAATTTCAGACTTTACTTAAATTAGAGTAGCACATTAAACTCTTTACAAGAATAAAATCCACTATTAGTGGTTAAAAGAATAGAAACCATTTTAACAAGGAAATAAAAAGGTAAAAGAGAAACCCTAAAATCATTCCCGGACAATCCTTACACCCTTACCTAATATGAGCTTGAATAGCATCTACAGTAGACCTGCAAGGGACACTGCCCATTAAATAGGTAAGGGCCTACAAATGGAACCCTTTAATACTATGGTACTGAATATCCCTTTATACCAAACTGAAAGGCAGGGCGTGTATGCAACACATACTATATAACGATGTAAACACAATAACATACGCGACCATAGAGATAACTGTAAGCCATTCAAGACCTAATGCACAGTGCAACACCTCATACAATAAGAATGCACAGTATAAATCCCATTCACTTAGCAATGCCATAACAGACCAAGAGAGAGACAGGTAACAAGGATGAACTTATATTATAACAATAGATCATAAGGATGAAAGTAACTCTTTTGGTCTTAATCCATTAAATAAATATCATTCAATATCATCTCTCGAATTATATCCATGTGAGGGTGGGAACACCATTATTATAACTGGTGGATGAGCAACACCTAGGGCAAAACACACCTAGCTACTATTATTCATCGGTGTATCGGTCTCTAGGGCACCCTGCACCTGGCCACTATTTCCGTCGTTGGATATGTCTGGCCCAACTCACATGATGTTCTACTGTAAGTGATTAGTGTCTTCCTATAATTTATTAACATCTAATGTTTGGTTTATTGAGCTCTAGATCCCCCACTATTATAGCTAGTAGATTGGAAACACTTTAGGGTAGAACACACCTGACTACTATTATTCACCAGTAGATCAGTCTCTAGAGTATCTTGCACCTAGCCACTATTTTTGCTTGTAGATCGGTCTGGGTCCTACTAAATAATTTTTTACTTTACGTGCTTAGTATCTTACATTTATTCAACACAACAGGTCCATTTGTTTAATTTGAGGTGTACCAATCATAGAATCAGTATTCTATATCAAGAATCAGGGTATACATAAAACCCTAACACGTACTTCAAATATATCTAACATACATTTCTTGCATACTTACAAACCAGACACCTCTTGCATGATTATAAGATAAACACCATATTACACCCTTAATTATCCATCCAACCCTAGGTTATGCCATGTTCTTGTGATACTCACTTGTGATATCCACTAACTTATCAAATACCCCTTATCTTATTATTTACTATTGAGGAGACTCATTTAATCCATCGACAAGTTATATGCAAGTTACTAATTTACCCCCATCATCCCTACAAATCACCGAGATACCCTTTGTTTGTAAAATTACTAAGTTACCCCTTTTTATATGCTAAATAATCATATTACCCTTCATGTTTATATAATTACCAAAATACCCCTTCCATTTGTTAGATTACCAAATTATCCTCCATACTTATTAAATCACCAACTTTACCCCTTGTACTTGTTCAGTTACTAATTACTCTTTCAATTGGTTAAATTACCATATTGCCCTTTATACTTGTTTAAATTACCAAACTATCCCTTAGGCTTATTAAATTACCAAATCACCCTTCATACTTGTGAAATTTACGAAGTTTCCCTTTTGGTTAGTCAAATTACCAAATACCTTTTTTCTTTCTCAAATTACCAATTTACCACTTTTTCTCACAAAATTATCAAAATACTCCTTTTATGCCAAACCCTTTACCATTAAATCACTCCCCCACTACCCAAAATACCTTTCCTTTATACACCAAATTACCAAGATACCCTTCTTCTTTATTAAATCACCATTTTATCCTTTTACTTTTACAAAATTATCAAAATACCCTTCCTTTATGCCAAATTACTAAAATACTCTTCTTCTTTATTGAATCACCATCTTACCCCCTTTACTTTTATAAAATTACCAAAATACCCTTCCTTTATGCCAATTTACTAAACTACCCTTCTTCTTTATTGAATCACCATTTTACCCCTTTTCCATATAAAAGTACTAAAATTCCCTCCTTCCTTACCCATTTATCATTTTACCCCCTTTACTCTTATAAATTACCACCCTTATTATACTAATTTTACGAAAATAACCTCACCACATAAATATTAATATACATGGTCCATATGTATCATCAAACATCACCAACTATTCTCATTTATTATGAATATTCATTATCACCTACTTTACATACTTATTTAGGCCATACCTTCATACAAGAAAAATTACTAAAATGCCCCTAGGGTTTATATTAACATTATCTATGCAACAAATGGCTATATTAGCACATCATATCATACATATGTATTTAAAATTATCATTAACAACAATGATCCTTCCTTAAACATTATTTCTACACATGACATGTAAATTAACATGCTTTTCTTTTCATCAAGTACATATGCCACTAAATATAATATACTTAACAACATGCATCATATATATAAACATATTAAAAACCCTAATGTGCTAGCATATATATGTCCACACATTTTAATAGGGTATAATAGTTACCTTATTTCCAGTAATAATCAAACCTTTAACCGATACCCCGATTAAAGGTTTGAGCTTTTACTATTAAAAATAATACCTAAAAATAATATCAACATTTATCATATTAGAAGTAGAAAATCAAAGGAATAAATTTTCATCAAAAGCTTAAATCAAATTCATATTAATATTAACTATGGTTATACCTCAAAATTAAGAAAAATTTGGCTAAGAAGGGTGTATGTAACACCCCCAAATTTCACTCCTGAAAAAAAAAATTTTGAAAGATTAAAGCGGAAGCTAGGAGCGAATTTGGGAAATGTTACCGCCACATCTAACACAAGATAAATGTCAACCATCTATCTCATGATAGATGCAAGGCTAAAACCTGTCAAACAATTAAATCCGAATTTTAAAGCATAACAGCGTTACGAGAAATTAAAAGTCAATTACAGAATCCTTGGAAATTTAAATACAATACTTGCAACTTCCAAAGGATGAATACAATTAAACAAACAAATCCCAAAGGATAATTATTCGGATCGCCTACTCACACAAGTCAAGCCTTCCACCCCAAAACAGTAACCGATCAAAACCTGCATCAAAGGTCTGCTCCCCACCATCGGTGGATCATCACAGGACCCATTCAACCAGTGTAGTATCAGTACGGGTCCAATACTGAGTAAGTCTCGCTAACCTACCTTATAGGAGAGATATCATCAAGTGCATATTAAATTATAGCACAATACGTTAATACAATAACATACATACTCAAACCCACATCACAAGTCCTACCACACACATATAATAACATGCGAAACATATGTAATATCTTAAACCGATAAGAGATTCAGATAAACCAACCAGGCATTTATGGATAATGTTAAACCAACCAACCAGACATTTTTGGACAACGCCAAACCAAACCAAGCCGAATCAGGCATTTATCAAACGGGCATTTATGGGAAATGCCGAACCAAACCAATTAGGCATTTAGCCTCGCGGACATTACTTAGGGACATGTCCGGCCCCGAGCATTACTTAGGGACATGCTCAGCCCCGTTCGAGTAGACTCATTCTTTAGATCTCTGATAAATATAGTCGATTCACATCATAGTCTTTATCAATTCATATGAGTGCGGGAACCCCACTATTATAGCCGGTGGAACGGTCATGAGGGTCATGCCCTGCCACTATTTTAGCCGGTGGACCGGTCATGAGGGTAACATACCCTGCCACTATTATTCGCCGGTGGACCGGTCTGGCCCCGACTCACATGATGTTTCACTGTAATTACTTCGTATCTTTCCAATGTCTTATCGTTATTACGTTCGGTTTGTTGAGCACGGAATCCCCCACTATTATAGCCGGTGGACCGGTCATGAGGGTAACATACCCTGCCACTATTATTGTCGGTGGACCGGTCATGTAGGGCACCCCGGCCCTAGCCACTATTATTCGCCAGTGGACCGGTCTGGGTCCGGCTCAACATCTTTCTCTTTAAGTGATTAGTGTCTTAACATATCTTATTTGAAAGAATTTTACCCTTGACATGCATGGCTAACTATATCCACACTTATCCTCCCAGGAGGGCCCGTCCCATATCTTGGGACTCTTGCGCCCCTTATCACACCTCGATATACATTCTCTTTTACGCTTACTCAAAATGGAAACCAATTCCTAAGGGTGTGGGTTAAGGCCCAACACCTCGTGACATCCATTCCACATGCTATCTCCCTCTAGGGTTTTCCCTTAGAAACCCTAATTGGACCTATGTGGCCCCACTTTCTCTCACTTACACTACCATTACTCCATTTATCGTCCCACTCCTCATCTCATTTAGATCAAAGCCCAAATCGTATCGCTTTACTCCTCGATTCCACATATGATCGAAAAACCCTAGTTGGCCATTTCAACCCTAGTACCTTTCTTCTCCCACAAGTAACCCCTCTCTTTTCCACCAAATATATCTTCTCTCCCATGACACCCATAATCACCCCTTATACAACAATTCCCACTCTTAACCCATACTCCACTCTCCCTTAATAATTTTTACTTCTACATTTCCCAGATTACTACTTTCTCCCAAAACCCTAATCGGGTCCCTTATACACCCTCGCAGCAACCTACGTATTATTTTTCATCCCAAGTCTCCAAACACTCCACAACTCTCCCTTTAGCTTATTTACACCTTGATACATCTTCTCTCACGTAACGATTATCCCCATGCAAGCTTTATCCAACCCATGCAAACTCTCGAAGTTCCCATGCAAACCCTAGAATTCCCATGCATGGTTCTCATCTCTTTTTCCTTTCGGTCAACCTCATACCCTCTTTAGCAGTTCACTTCCCATTTATTTCTTTTATCATTTCATCTCCATGTCATAATAATAATTACCCTAACATGCATGTCCTAGAGGGTTAACTCATGCCACAGCACATCATAATCACCACGTATGGATATCACATTCATGTCATGAGAAAAACACATACCACGTACCTCAACTCCAAGCTGCGCTACGCATAAAACACGTTAGGGATAATCATGTGATACACAACAAGACATGATATGTATATACAAGGCACTCAAGGCATACAAGTCACATAACACGTAAGAACCTTAGCCACATCCTTACGAAAACACCCATATGTGGAGGTAAGTAGAAACTTACCTGGATCTGAAGCTACCTAAGCGAGATAAGAGGGAGAGAGGTCACTAGCTCGTGGATCCACGAGAAAGCTGTCCTAGATTCGATAGAAATCGAAAACTAAATTAGAAACTATTCTATCAATCAATAATTCACATATTCTAATTAAATAAACACAAACAACACAAATGATCTTTCTTAGAAAATTTGTCCAAAACTTAGGACTTAAAAGCATAGCTCTATTAAGATTTGAGATTAAAAATAAATCCAAATGGATTAATACAAATACCACTTAGGACATTGCAAATTAATTTGGAAAGCTCAAGAAAGAATAGTCGATTATAAATTACTTTATCGAAAATGACTTATTCATTAGGTTTTATAACTAAATAGGTAAACCGACAATTTATATAGAACTAGATCCAAACCGATTAGATTAAAACATAATTTAAATGATTTAAAACCCAAAGACATAAATCGATTAAATAAAAGACGCATAACAAAAATCAATTTATAAAACACTCCTCGAAGATTAGGGTTTTAGGCCCGAAAATACAATTCAGTTGAATTCTATTAATTTAATCAAATTGAATATTTAGATATGCAATTAAACACATTTTATAACATATTAATTAATCAATTTATCAAAACCAATAAAAGGAATACCCAATTCAGCATAATTAGGGTTTTTGAGCCCGAAACGCAAATCCGATCGATTCTTACTAAAATATATAAATTGACGGTTCGGAAATGTAATTAAATATATTCTAATATAAATTGTATAGTCAATTGAGTAAAACGACCCGATTACACAATCCAATTTAGACCCGCGGGAGTTTTGACCTAAAAATCCAATTCCGATCAATTACGCACAATTTTCCCAAATTAACGCTTGCGATATGAAATTAAATACATTTCAAACGATAATGTAAAATCAATTGAGCGAAATGACTCAATTACGCGACCCAATTTCGTTACACAAGAATTTTGACCTAGGAATCGAATTCCGATTGATTCCGCATAAATTTCTCAAATTGACGGTTCCGACATAAAATTAGATACATTTTAAAACATATTGTATAATCAATTTATCTAAAATCGCCAAATCGGACGGATCCGAAAAAAATTGGGCATAACCCGGCCTAAAATTCAATTTCCCAAATTTTCAACACAAACCATACAATTAATATATCCAAATCAATCTTACAGCACATATATACATAATACAACAATCAATTTAGCTTTTCATAAGCTAAATCACATTCAATTAATCAAATCCATATTAGGGTTTTTCAGAAAATTATACCAAATGAAAAACCGACAATTCGAGGCAAGGGAAGGTCAGGGAAGCTTCGCTGGAGGTCGAACAGTGCTCGCCGGTGGTCAGCGTGGCCTGCCGTGGCCGGACGACGGCGGCGCAGCTGTGCGGCTCGTCCCTGCTATGGTCGCTGCTGCTGTTGCTCCGCGCTGCTGGTGGTGGTCGCTGCTCTTGCGCACTGCTGCTGGTGGTTGGTGGCAGTCGGAGCTCGGCCGGAGCGGGGAGGAGCAAGGAGGGGCAGCTGGGAGAAGGGGTGGTGAGGGAGGCTGCGCAGGGTTAGGGTTGCGGGACAGGGAGTCGGGGAACAGGGGCCACGGGAAAAGAAATAGAGGAGAAGGGAGAGAAGAGAGAAAAGGGAAAGAGAGGGGGGTCAGTCGGTCGGGGTTGCGGGGTTTTTTTTTTTTAAAACAAATACACATAAAATAAACTACTAAAATTATCAAAATATTATTGGAAGATTTTATCCAAAATTTATTTAACGAAAATTTATTTCGAACAGATCCGAAGGCTTAAAATTAATAAAAAGCTATATAAAGAATCTCAGAAACATTTTCGGAAGAATTTACCAACGGACGTAGAAATTTATATTATTTACGAAAATGTATTATAAGACCTCGAAAAATTATTTAAAAGTATATAATAAAATGTTTAAGTCAAATTCTAATAAATCAAGACTAATTTTAATAATTTCCGAAATCGATTTTCTGCAAACTAAAAAGCGTGGAACGGAAGAAAATTAATTTCAAAAAGAAATTCTTAAATAAGTTCTGAAACTATTTTTAATTTAAACTTCCCGAAAATATTACATTTAATTAATTAAAACGTCGATAAAATATTACTTCCCGAAAATGATTAATTACATTCAATTATGAATTCAAAATCGTTGATAAATCCATAAAACGAATCGAAATTAAAATAATTAATTGTTTATATCAAATTACGCTAATAAAATCATTAAACTTAATAAATCTGGATTTTAAAAATATGGGGTATTACAGTGTAGGACTTATA